>PITA01006664.1:0-44103 GCA_004023965.1 Spilogale gracilis
GAGAGAGGGAGAAGCAGGCTTCCCGCCGAGCAGGGAGCCCGATGTGGGACTCGATCCCGGGTCTCCAGGATCATGACCTGAGCCGAAGGCAGTCGCTTAACCAACTGAGCCACCCAGGCGCCCCGTAATTCGGTTCTTAAATGAAGTTTTGGATGGGCAGTCTCTGGGAAGAACATTTGTTGGAAACTGTTCCCGCGACCTCCTAGAATGGGCCTTGAAGACGAAGCTTTCAGTGACACTTGAGGTCTCTGAGGCTTACGTACAGACTTTTTTAGGGGTGGGTCAAGTGAGTGTTTATAGGGGCCTCAGTCTCCATGGCAGACCACCTTGAATAATCACAGACGGTTAGCCTTCTTTCTCCTGCTTTTGTTGGGTAGCGGGGCCCTTGGGTTACTGGCCTGATGCCTTGCATGCTATAGTTTCACAGGAGGGCCGCATCGGGTCTGGTTTAGTTTAGTGGGAAGTGACTGCCTGTATTTACGTATTTAAGGGTGCTCTTGGGAGTGAGACGTCCTGTAAGAATGTTAAAGAGCTTCTTGAAATCCTGCAGTAGAACATTAACAGGCCCAAGCCACCGACAGCACAGAAGGATAGGATGCATTGTGAAGGTGGGTTCCTGAGAAGGTGGAGGCACTTGGTGCAGGACAGAAAAGCACCCTGAAGCCTGTCCTTGTGTGTTGTTACTGCTTCCCATTAGCCGTGGGGTCATCCGATTCATCCGCCCTTTACACAAGACCCTTGGCCTTTTCCTGGTTCCTGGCTCCTTTCAAATTCTGAGGAGAGCTGCAGTGGCTTCAGAGACCCCAAGGCCTACGGGAGGATTCTAGGATTCAGGGTGTTGGAGTCTCTGAGAAGACAAACCGCCTGCCCCTGCCAGGAGGTGCCACCCGACAACTCACGTCCGCCCTCCACCCCAGCTGCCCTACACTTCTTACCTCGCATCTTAACTTACTGGCCAGAATCCCAATTCTGTGATTGTCTATGCAGTTTAACAGCTTTTTTGAGATGTAATTATACATGCTGTAAAAATCGCAAATTTAGGGGTGCCTGGGTGGCTCAGAGGGTTAAGCCTCTGCCTTCAGCTTGGGTCATGATCTCAGGGTCCTGGAATCGAGTCCCACATCGGGCTGTCTGCTCAGCCTGCTTCCCCCTCTTTCTCTGCCTGCCTCTCTGCCTATCTGTGATCTATTTCTCTGTCAAATAAATAAATAAAATCTTTTTTAAAAATTACTGATTTAAAGTATCCAGGTCAATAGGTTTTTAGTATATTTCCTAAGTTGTACAACATACCATAATTTAACTTGAAGAGCTAATTCTCCCCAAAAGAAACCCTGAGTCCCTCAGTAGCCACTGGCCACCTCCCTTCAGCTGCCTATCTGCTTTCTGCCCCTGTGGGCTGTCTGCCCTGGGCGGCTCAGATAAATGGAGCCCAATGTGACCAGCTCCTCTCCCTTCGAATGTTGTCAGGGTTTATCCACATGGGAGCATGTCTCAGCACCTCGTGTTTTGTTTTGTTTTGTTTTGTTTTGTTTTGTTTTGTTTTGTTTTGTTTTTAAGATTTTATTTATTTGACAGAGATCACAAGTAGGCAAAGAGGCAGGCAGTGAGAGCAGGGGAAACAGGCTCCCTGCTGAGCAGAGAGCCCAACGCGAGCCTCAATCCTAGGACCCTGAGATCATGACCTGAGCCGAAGGCAGAGGCTTTAACCCACTGAGCCACCTAGGTGCCCCAGCACCTCGTGTTTTTTACTGCTCGGTAACATCCCTGTGCACGGACACACAGGTTCTATTGAGGGACACCCGGATGGCTTCCGCTTTTCAGCTCTTGTAAATAGTGCTGCCGTGACCGTTTGTGTGGACATGTGTTTTCATGTCTCTAGAGGAGAGAGATGCCCGTCGGAGTGGAATCGCTGGCTGAGATCTTTCTTGGGCCCACTCTGTGAATAGAGCTGTCAAATAAACTCCTGGAGCTGGGAAGATGGACTCAACAGAAAAACATGTGTAAATGGATAGATATGACTGAGTTGCCCTTAAAAGAGTTTCCTACTAACAGGGTCTGAGTGCCCGTGTTCTCACTCACTACAACACTAGGCGTTATCAAACATTTCATATTAATGAGTCTGGAGTCCCCAAAGGCTTACACGCTTTGGAGCACCAGAAAGGTTCCAGACAGGCGTTTCCTGGGTCAAGGCTTCATGAAACATTCTCCAGTGGCATTTGGTTCTTCGCTATCGTGTTTTATGTTAAATACTCGATAGACCTGGAATGTATTTTGATGTTATGATATCTTTCATTTATATTCATAGGCTGGAAAAGATGGTTTTCCCATGTCCTTAGTTATTTAGAGGGGCTTGCTGAAGTATTTAGGGGTGAAATGTCAAGATAATAATGAGCCTCTTTTCGAAACTTCAGAGAAGAAAAACATAGTTGAAGCCAAATGACAGAAAGATAAGATTTGTTCTAAGTAATGGGTATAGGAGGTTCATTATACTGTTCTCTTTCATGAATATTTGCAGTTGGAAAAAGCTTTATAACTTCCCACATCCCCTCATTTAAAAAAAATTCTAAAATATCTGCTTTTTTTCTCCTTTAAAATTTCAAAAAAAAAAATGGGGATGAAGGGCACCTAGGTGGCTCAGTCGTTATGCGTCTGCCTTCGGCTCGGGTCATGGTCCCGGTGTCCTGGGATTGAGCCCCACATCAGGGTTCCTGCTCAGCAGGAAGCCTGCTTCTCTCTCTCTCCCTCCCTCTGCTTGTGCTCCCTCTCTGTTTCTCTGTGTGAAATAAATAAAATCTTTAAAGAAAATTTTTTAAAGATTTTGTTTTTTGGGGGCGCCTGGGTGGCTCAGTTGGTTAAGCGACTGCCTTCGGCTTAGGTCATGATCCCGGAGACCCGGGATCAAGTCCCACATCGGGCTCCCTGCTCGGCGGAAGCCTGCTTCTCCCTCTCTCACTCCCCCTGCTTGTGTTCCCTCTCTGGCTGTGTTTCTCTCTGTCAAATAAATAAAAAGATTTTGTTTTTTTATTTGAGAGAGAGAAAGAGCATGAGAGGAGAGAAGGTCAGAGGGAGAGGCAGACTCCCCACTGCGCTGGGAGCCCGATGCAGGACTCAATCCCGGAACTCTGGGACCACGACCTGAGCTGAAGGCAATTGCTTGACCAACTGAGCCACCCAGGTGCCCTCAAAAAATATTTCAGATTTGTAGTTGGTAGAAAAACTAAAGAAACACCCCAGCCCACTGCTTGTTCACTTTCCCTATACTTGGATTTAAGCAAAAGAGCACATCCTGTCTTCTTTCCACCATTTTGTAGACATTTTCGAACACAGAAAAGTTGAAAGTACTTTACATCTGCACCTGTGTGTCCGCCCTTAGAGTCTTTCATTAACATTTCCTGTATTCTTCATTTCCTGTCAAACATCTGTCCGTCCACGCATCCATCCATTGCAGGCATCAGCACATACTTCATTAAATGCTTCACCATAAATCATACTAGAAGTCACTGGTTTTTTTTTTTTAGGTAATAGTTAAATACAGTGGAATGTATAAATCTTAAGTAAACATTCTCTGTTTTGACAAATCATGTATCTTTTATCAAGGTTTACCATCACTCCAGAAAGTTCCCTTGTACTCCTGCCCCCATCAATTCCAGCTCCCTTTCACCCTCTAAGAGGCAAGGCGTGTTCTGGGTTTTTCCTGCTGTCCATGAATTTTGCCTATAATAGAACATCATGAAAATGCAGCGTGTACTCTTCTGGTCAGATTTCTTTCCCTCAGCATAATGTTTCTGAGGTTTATCCACGTTGATGCGTGTCTCAGTTGCCCACTATATAAATACATGAGTTTTTCTATCCGTCTGTTGATGAACATCTGTAGTTTTTCCATTTTTAGCTATGATGAATATAGTTGTTATGAACATTCTTGTACAGATCTCTTTGTGAATGTGTTTTCATTCTCTTATTTCTCT
Organism: Spilogale gracilis; assembly: GCA_004023965.1. Classification (NCBI taxonomy): domain Eukaryota; kingdom Metazoa; phylum Chordata; class Mammalia; order Carnivora; family Mephitidae; genus Spilogale; species Spilogale gracilis. Next base: position 3,966 of record PITA01006664.1, read on the forward strand.
TAAGTAAATATCTAGGAGTGCGGAGTGTGTTTTGTTTTATGAGAAACTTCCAAATTCTCCTCTAGGAATCTGTCCCATTTTGTATTCCCACCAGTGCTGTATGGGAATCTGGCCCTACGTCCTCACCAGTGTTTGCTGTTACTAATCTTTTTAACTTTAGCCATTTTTTTTTTTAAGATTTTATTTATTTATTTGACAGAGAGAAATACAGCTAGAGAGGGAACACAAGCAGGGGGAGTGAGAGAGGGAGAAGCAGGCTTCCCGCCGAGCAGGCAGCCCAATGCGGGGCTTGATCCCGGATCTCCGGGATCATGACCTGAGCTGAAGGCAGTCGCTCAACCAACTGAGCCACCCAGGCGCCCCTTAACTTTAGCCATTTTGATGTGTGTACAGCGATAACTCATGGTGGGGTGTTTTGTTTTGTTTTGTTTTAAGATTTTATTTATTTATCTGTAGTGGCGGGGCCAGAGAGAGAGGGAAAGAATCTCAAGACTCCCCATTGAGCATGAGCCAGACTAGGGGCTCGATCCCATGACCCTGAGTTTGTGACCTGAGCCAAAATCAAGAGTCAGTTGCTTAACTGACTAAACCACTGGTAGCTCTATTTTTAATTTTTTGAGGAACCTCCCCCCTTTCTGTAGTGGCTGCACTGATTGATACCCTCACCAACAGTGCACAGAGGTTCCCTTCTTTCTACACGCATGCCAACACTTGTCATATTGTAATGGTTAGTAATGTTGAGCATCTTTTCATGTTCCTGTTGGCCATCTGTATGTCTTTGGAAAAATGTCTATTCTAGTCCCCTGCCCATTTTTTAATTAGGGTATTTGGTTTTTTGGTGTTGAGTTGCATAAGGTTTTTAAAAATACTTTTTGCATATTAACCTGTTATGTAATGTATGATTTGCGAGTATCTTCTTCCATTCAGTAAGTAGCCTCTTCTTCTTGCTGATGCTTTCCTTTGCTGTGCAAAAGCATTTCAGTTTCATATAACCCTGTTCGTTTATTTTGGCTTTTGTTTCCCTTTCCTGAGGAGACTGGTACGGAAAAATGCTGCTAAAACGAGAGCTGGAGCCTGTGGTATTTTCTGGGAGTTTCATGGCTTTGGATCTCACATTCAAGTCTTTAACACATTTTTCTGTTTTTGTGTGTGTATGGTGTGAGAAAGTGGTCCAGTTTTCCCAGCACCATATTTTGAAGAGACTGTCTTTTCCTCATTGTGTATGCTTGCCTCCTTTGTTGTAGATGCATTGACCATGTATGGGTAAAGGTTTTTTCCAGGGCTGTCTAGTCTTTTGGTCTCTGTGTTTGTTTTTGTGCCAATACCGTACTGTTTTGGTTCCTGTCGTTTTATAGTATAGTTTGAAATCAACGTACTTGCAGCCTTGTTGTTCTTTCTGAAGATTACTTTGGCTATTTGGGACTTTTGTGGTTCCATTCAAATTTTAGGATTCTTTTTTCTAGTTCTATGAAAAATGCCTTTGGTATTTTAATAGGGATTGTGTTGAATTTCTAGATTGCATTCGGTAGTATGAGCATATACAATATTAAAACTTCTAATCTATGAACGTGGACTATCTTTCTGTTTTATTTGTGTCTTTTCCAGTTTTTTTCATCAGTGTCTTAAAGTTTGCAGAATACAAGTCTTTTACCGTCTTGGTTAAAGTTATTTCTAGGTATTTTGATATTCTTTTATTGTAAATGGGATTGTTTTCTTAATTTCTTTTTCTGATAGTTCATTATTAGTATATAGAAACACAGCTGGTTTCTGTACGTTGATTTTGTCTACTGTGATTACTGAGTTCATTTGCAAGTTCGATAATTTTTTGGTGGAGTCTTTAGGGTTTTCCGTATTATTGTATCATGTGATCTGCAGGTTGTGATAGTTTTACTCCTTTTCCAATGTGGATGCGCCCCCTCCCCCTGTCTTAGGGCCTTCAAGAAAACGCTTGGTCACATGGAAAGGCATGAGGACTGCTTCTGTTAGAACCCCATGACTAGCATTGCTCTACACGAGGCTGATTGAACCCTTTTCAGATCCCAGGGAGATTATATCATTCTACTGGAAAACCAGGACAGATGTTCCTCTCCAAACGAGGAAAAAGACTGCCACTGGTGTGGCAGGATGGACTATGATTTATATCTATGTACCTTGACCTACCTACCTACCTTTTCTTTTTTTTAACTGAAGGATGGTTGACACAGTGTTCCATTAGTTTCAGCTGTGCAACACGGTGATTCCACGACTCTCAAGCCATGCCGTGCTTGTGCCAAGTGCAGCCACCGCCCGTCACCCCATGGCGCTACTGCACCACTACTGACTGCATTGCCCACACTCCGCCCCTGCCACTTCCTCCCTAACTAGGAGCCTCCCTCCTTTCCCCTCCACCCGTTCTTGCCCATCCTTGCAGCTCCTTTCCCTCTGTCAGCCACCACTTCGTCCCTCTGTATTTATGAGTCTGTTCCTTATTTGGTTTTGTTTTTAGATTCCACATAGAAGTGAAACCATGTGGTATTTGTCCCTCTCCGTATAAGGCCCCAGGTGCATCCTTGTTGGTCTCGTTCTTCCATGGCTGAGCACTCTTCCAGGGCATATGTATACACCAGCTTGGTCCATGCACTCATCAGCCGACACTTGGGCTGCTGCCAAATCTTGGCTCTTGTAAATAATGCTGCAGTAACTGTAGGGGTGCATACATCTTTTCGAAGTAGTAGTTTTATTTTCTTTGGGTAAGTACCCAGCGGTAGAATTCCTGGATCATATGGTATTTTCATTTTTAATTTTTTGAGGAGCCTCCGTACTGTTTTCCAAAGTGGCTGCGCCAATTTACATTCCCACCAACAGCACACCAGGGCTCCCTTTTCTCCACATCCTCATCAGCATTTCTGATTTGTTTTTGAGGCTAGCCATTCAGACTTGTGTGAGGTGGTATCGCATTGTGGTTTTAATTTGCATTGCCCTAATGGTTGGTAATGTTGAGCATCTTTTCATATATCTGTTGGCCATCTCTGTCTTCTTGGGAAATATGTTTATTCAGGTCCTTCACCCATTTTTAAATCTGAATATTTGGTTGAGCCAAGTAAGTTTTTTAAAATATATTTTGGATATTAACCCATTATCAGATAGGTCACTTGCAGATATCTTCTCCCATTCAGTAGGTTGCCTTTCCATTTTGTTCATTTCCTCTGCTGTGCAGAAGCTTTTATTTTAGTGCAGTCCTAATAGTTTATACTTGCTTTTGTTTCCCTTCCCTGAGGAGACACATGTAAAAAAATGTGGCCAAGGTTGAGGTCACAGAGATCACTGCCTGGGTTTTCTCTAAGGAATTTTATGGTTTCAGGTCTCACATTTCACTCTTCAGTACATTTTCAGTGTATTTTGTGCGTGGTGTGAGAAAGTGGTCCAGTTTAATTCTTCTGCTTGTGGCCGTCCAGGTCTCCCAGCACCATTTGCTGAAGAGATTCTTTTCCCTGTTGGATATTCTTGCCTCCTTTTACTTCTTTTTCTTTCCTATGGCTATGACCATAGGACTATGAGCTATGGCCAAGACTTCCAGCTCTGTGTTGGATAAAAGTGGCGAGAATGGGCATCCCTATCTCGTTCCTGATCTTTGGGGAGAAGGCTTTCAGTGTTTGACCGTTGAGTGTGATGTTAGCTGTCGATTGTCATATATGACCTGTATTAGGTTGCGGTCTACCTTCCATTCTTCCGTTTATCCTGTCTTCGCTGCATTACCAATCGCTCCGTTGACATCTGTAGCAGCTCGTGCATGTGAAAACAGATGCTCGGTACAGGTGATTCGTCCACACGGGCTGCCGCCCCCCACCCTCCCACGTCTCTTCCCCTCTTCATAGCACGGCTTCTGCTGGTTGCAAGTTCTTCTCCACTTCCTCCCCACCTTTCACCTTTCCTTCTGCCTCCGGCTCTCCATCAAGATTTGTCAAGGTCACCAGGTACCGTCCATGTCCCCAGATTCAGTGACTGTGCCCCACAGCCGTTCTGGGCACAGTTGCTGTCTCCCCTCCCGCACTCCAGGCCTTTTTCTCCCCCCATAAGTTCTTGTTTTGCTCTGGGCCCAGCTGTGTTAACTCCTTCTCACAAGTGTCGAAGCTGCACTGACTCTTGTCTCCTCTCAGGCACTAAGCACACAGCTTTCTGGTGAGGCTCAGAACGGTACTAGTGGAGCCCTGGGCCTCTCATTGTGGCTTTGTCCAGACACCCTGAGGCCTAGAGCAGCAGGAGCTCTGCCTGACCAGGTGGCTGTGGCAGGTCACTGCTCTGTGCCTTGGGCTCTGCCGTAAATGACTCCACTCCTGGCTCCACAGGCCCCATGTCTCAGAAGAGCCTGAGCTCTTGATTTAAGAATCTGACCTTGAGGGGCGCCTGGGTGGCTCAGTTGGTTAAGCAACTGCCTTCGGCTCAGGTCATGATCCCGGAGACCGGGTATTGAGCCCCACATCGGGCTCCCTGCTCGGCGGGAAGCCTGCTTCTCCCTCTCTCACTCCCCCTGCTTGTGTTCCCTGTCTAGCTGTGTTTCTCTCTGTCGAATAAATAAATAAAATCCCTTTTTTTTTTTAAGATTTTATTTATTTATTTGACAGAGAGAGATCACAAGTAGGGAGAGAGGCAGGCGGACAGAGGAGGAAGCAGGCTCCCTGCTGAGCAGAGAGCCTGATGTGGGGCCTCGATCCCAGGACCCTGAGATCATGACCTGAGCCGAAGGCAGAGGTTTTAACCCACTGAGCCACCCAGGCGCCCCAATAAATAAAATCTTTAAAAAAAAAAAAAAAGAATGAAAAGAATCTGACTTTGAGTCCCACAAATTGGTTATGGCATCTATTTGGGAAAAAATGTTGGGTAAGACCCTTTTGCTAGCAGGGGTGAGGGAGGGATAATCTATTTTTAATAAGTAACAGGCTAGAAAGACAAAAAAAAACCAAAAACACAGAAGTGTCTTCCCTTGGCTTCAGGGTCACAGGGGCCTTTTTCTCTCCCTCACTCAGTCTCTGTTGCTGGGTCTCCTTCTCTGCCTGACCTTGAAATGTTTTATGCCGCCCCGCTGGCTGCTGCTGGGATAGCTGGTGGCTACCCCTCCCTCCTCGCGCCTGGAACAGATGCTGGGGGCAGCCTCTAACTGCCGAATGGGTGAAGGAAGTGAGATTGTGTAAGACAGAGGAGTATGAGACCATTCTTTGAAGAAAAATAGTTCTCATCATTCACGGTAGTCCTGTGCTGTCAAGTTGCCACGAATGGTGGATTAGCGGATACCGAGGAGCTGTTCCCGGGGTTCGGTTCCTGTGAGCCTCTGGTCACAGTATTTTCATCAGGTAATGGAAACATGAGCTTGTTTTATGTGTTTCTGTTTAAAGACATCTTATTTGAAACATACTGTTGATTTATTAACAATGAACTCATGGCAACGACACCTTAACTCATGCTAATAAACAAAGCTTACTGGCTGCACACGATTCTCCCGGGGGACACGGCACTGCCTTCTTGCCCTTGGGAGCACCAGACAACGCTGTAGCTGGGGGCCGTTGTAAACTGTGAGTTCACTGACCGGAAGCACAGCAGGCGAAAACATAGACCATGGAAAGGACAGTTGTTCACAGTATGAGCTGAAAACTAGAAGGCAGTGTGCAGCGCCCTGTTCGGCTGCCACTGGGAACACGCGCGTCCCGCACCCCAACATTTTCCTGCTGCTTTATGGGTGTCCCCGGAAGACTGTAGAAGCAGCGCAAGTATTAATATTGGGGGAGTCACAGATCCCCTTTAGCACCCAGGCAAATTTACAGATACAGAATCTGAATAATGAGCACTGACTATGTTTGGAACTAAGTCACCACTGACTTAACTTAGGGGGACAGTGAATTTCAATAATGTTTACTTATTTTATAAGAACTCAGTGTCCCATAAGCCACCTTCTCATCCTGTTTCTGAGTCCTACAGTGAATGAAGCTCAGGCTCTGGGTCTTGTTTCAGCAAGGAGGAAGTGGGTCCCAGGTCTTATAACTAGTGAAGAGCACAGTCAGGACTCAATCTCATTTCCAGGGGGGCCTGCCTCTCTTGGTCCCCGTCATACCCCCAACCTGCTGAGCACTGTGGTACCGCAGTGCTTGCCCGGACCTCAGGCCAGAACGAACTCACTTGAACTTTACCACCCAAGAGCATGGTACTCCTTCACCACAGACACAAATATTGTGGGTAACATTAGCCCATTTTTTAAATAGGCCCTTCTTCAGGAGATAATTGTGTTTTGTTTAATGGTATTTTGAAAGGTTTGGGACATACCCCAGAATCTAATCCCAGGTCTGTTTCTAATCATCGGAAAGCTGCTCTTTGGCCAGGTGGCGCCGGAGCTGGGGTGCTGCCTGACCTGGCTGGGGATGCCACCGGCTGCCCAGTGCTAACGGGATAGCTGCCAGAGTGAGAAGCAGAGAAAGTGATTGATTAAGTGCATCCCAGACACTCATTAAATCCTGAAGGAAGAGCGAGGTAACGGGCAAAAGGAACCTGAAGAGGGAGACTTGGGACAGGGGCGGAGGAAGCACCCTTGGCCCCTGGGCCCGAGCGGCCCACTTGGGCGGCCAGGAGCCCTCCCAGCATCTGCCGGTCCAGCGGGCCCACTGCTCACCAGACAAGCTTCTGGTCATACTGTGGTGTCCCCACCAGGTTCTGGGGGGAAGGGCTGGTCAGAAAAAGCAAGTGTTGGGCCCTAAAGGACCGTCTCACTACACGTGACCAACAGTGTGGTTTCAGATCAGTCTCATCTGCATCTGGTCGCCCTGGCGGTTGGGCTCTGCCACATGCCAGATGGCCCGTCAGTGAAGACAGAGCACACACCCTGCCTGTGTGTGGCAGCAGGTCCTCTCTTGATTCTGCTCTTCTGCCGAGAGTCAGGTCCTCGACTGGCTGCTTTCTGAGATGCTGCCCAGCTGGGAGCTGCCGACCGACCCCTGCACTGTGTGCATCGAGCTCGTGCTGTGGGAAGGAGACGTTGTGTTTTGTGTAAACGTGACTGGGAATCAGACACTTGATTTCACTGCCTGTTCCATTCTGAGGAACAGCAAAATCCCGTAGGTTTACCCACAGGCATGTGTGAGGTCACTTTGTACATACACAACTCTGGCTGCCACCCGGGATGTGAGTACCTCATCGTGCTGAGCACATTAGGCCATCACATCGGTATTGAAATGACTGATACCATGCATTTTCCTAGAGAGAGTTTCTCTCTTTCTTTCAACATTTATTTTCTTATTTTAGAGAGCGAGCAAGCAGAGGGAAAGGGCAGAGGGAGAGAGAGAATCTCAAGCAGACTCCTCACTGAGCGCAGAGCCCGATCCAGGGTTCAGTCCTACGACCCTGAGGTCACCATCTGAGCCGAAATTGAGAGTTGGGCGCTCAACTGACTGAGCCACTCCGGTGCTCCTAGAAATAGTTTTGTTTTAATAAGAGGTCCCTTAGAGCTTATTCTCTCATTTTCTCTAGTAGTTAGGTTTCTGAGCTAACTTAAGTGTGTCTTTGTTACACCATTTTAATCCAGCAATAGAGCTGGTGGAAAGGGATCCTTCCAAGTAACTATGTTGTCTTTTGTGTGAGTTTTCACGTTCGGTTATCTGATTTATAGTGGAAACATTGCTGAACCTTCAGATGGTCTGAACTTCCAGGTCCCTGGCCTGGACCTATCTGGTCATCTCTGCTCTGTGTGCCCCGCTCCGGTCTAGAGAGATAGGCTGTGGCCTTGGGTCATTGTTGGGTTGATGAACGGGTGTGTGCTTGAAGCACTTTGGCACAGACAGGGACCGGCCGCATGCGGAAGTGATGTGGATTGTTGCCTCTGCGATTTTTCTACAGTCTAGTCTTCTCTTTGCTTCTAGGTCTAAGCTTACCAGGTATTAACCACTAAAACAAGGACAGAAATAAAGACTGGGGGACAAGTGGGGATGAGGTGGGTGTGAGGTATTATCTCTGGAGGGTCTGTTGTATCTGTTACTTTCTGTACAGGGTGCTGTGTGCACTCATTTTTAATTCGCCATCTTATGAATAGAGGGTGTCCCCACTTGATGTGGGGAACGGAGAGGTAACAGGTATAGAGTGCTGGCTGTGGGCTGGTATCTGCAACCCCTCCTAACAGTAATGTGGAAGAGCTGTGATCCCCATTTTACTCACGAGGAAGACAAGATGTGGAAGAGCGGGTCATGTAGAGATTACCTGGGGCCCGTGATTTGTCCAGTACCAGTGAGGGAAGGGCCAGGACCGCAGGTGCCTACAGGGAAAAGAGGCTTTGTCCTTGTGGAGCTCACGTTCCAGGGTGTGTAGAAGGGGCCACCCAGTGAACAGAATGATGTGACAAATGGGGGGGGGCGGGGAGCAGGGAGACCTTGTAAGCAGTCTACCCACGTCTCATAAGTGGTGAGCGTAGCCCCGTCTGTCTGCCCACAAGCTGTGACCTCCACACTCGACTGTATTCTGGGACCGTTCCCCCAGCCCGGTGCTGTCACGAGACAGCCACTGTGTAAGCCCATAGTGCTCTCCCGGACGTGCGTGTCCACTTAGAGATGCATTTGTCTGTGTGAGTGGATTGCACCTGTTGGCACAAATACACATGCGTGTTTTTTTTTCCTGCTTTCAGCTGATACTGAAGATGTGTGCATTGTAGAAAGATTGTTTTCAAGCAGCCTCGTGGCCATCGTTAGCCTCAAAGCTCCTAGGAAGCTCAAAGTTTGCCACTTTAAGAAAGGAACCGAGATCTGCAACTACAGCTACTCAAATACCATACTAGCTGTGAAGCTGAATAGGCAGGTGAGTGATGCACGACCCTGCCGGGTACTCTGGCCACAGCTCGAGGCTGTCCCTGCCACTGCTGCTTCCTGCAGTGATTTCTGGGAAAGCTGGCAGTCCGAGTCCCCAGCCCTCGGCTCCTGCACCAGCTTGCCTCACACCACCTCCCCAACTCACCTCTGTCTTCTCAGTGGTTTGCACATAGCATGCTGTCCCTTGCTCTCCGCCTCAACCTCCGTTGAGGTTCCCTCATCCGTCGAGACACAAGCAGTGGCCCTTCTCTGTATACCGTATACTCATCCATACAACTGTGTCGTGGTTTATTCATCCTCTTCCACTTTTGTAGGTGTTACTTTAAAAAAGTCTGCTAGCATCTTTTTCCCATCTTCTTGTTTCCTGTTTAAACTGTTACTTATAAGATGAAAGACTTCCTCTTTTTTTGTATCTTCCCCAAACTCACAAGATGTTTGGCACAAAGCATGGACTTCGTGGCTGGCACTTGAGTTTATTTCGTAAGAATGTCTTGTGGCTTTTGCTTCCCCACCAAATGCAACACGGGCTCTGAGATCCTTCAGCTTTTCTGTGACACCTACATATTCCTTGCAAGACAAGCTGATGAAGTTGCTGGGTGTGACACTCACGTCACCCCCGGGGGAAGACACCCGCAGTGTGCCCACTGGGTAGATGGTTATGGTGGAGGCCTCCTGGTATTGCTCTGTGAATGGAAGGATGGGGTTATGGTGGGAAATTATGAGGCATAACGTGCTGAATGTTGTTTCCACATAAAACATGCACGTGTACATCCACGCACCAACTAACGTAACTGTCCGCTTGGTGCACTGGCTGCAGGTGCATTCCTCCTCTTTAAAGTGGGGTGTGGACTTACACACCCACCAGTAATGTGAGTGCAGCATGAGTTTTGAGACCTTAGAAAGCCCTAGGCTTTTACTAGTGTCTTGGCAGGCTTCGTTCAGCATGGGTTTTTAGAAGCAACTGATCTTGACCAGACCCGTCCAAGGCACTTGCTCTGATTTTCACGAGAGCAGGGGTGCGCCAAATAGAAACAAACCGAGAACACAAATGGTACCTTCTTAGCTATACTTTACCCATTGCTGCAGTCATGCAGGGAGTCGCACAGTTTGAGGTCCTGGTGCGGCTGGCAAATGGACACTGCACTCCAGGAAAGCCGCCTTGTCACGCCCGGCGTCCGCGTCATGTTCCAGAAGGAACTGGGAGCGTCTTCGGCCAGGAGTCAGTTACCTAAAGATGGGAGCAAGGATTATAGCAGCTCTTGATGTTTGGTTTTATCATTCTTCTCTCTTCACTAGAGGCTGATAGTGTGCCTGGAGGAGTCTCTCTATATACACAACATCCGCGACATGAAAGTCCTACACACCATCAGGGAGACCCCCCCCAACCCTGCCGGTAAGCTCACTGTGGGAGGAACATCCACTTTTCTGATTCTACCTTTTAACTAAAGATCAGCTGTTTTCTCCTTGAAGGTCCCCACCCGGATGGACAGCTTTTGAAAGTACTGATCTTAAACCGAGCAAGCTGCCTTCCTTCTGCTGCTGGTCTGGTGACTGCAGAAATCACTGCTTTCATCAGCTTCCAGTTCTGAGGCTGCTGCTGAGGTCCTACGGTGGCCTTTAGTCTGTTTGCATCACCCTCCTGCCCCCTGAGGAGGTTTGGGGGCGTGGCACTTGAAGCAGAGGAGGTGCACAGCTCTGTTAGGCCGTTGCTGACTGGGCGGGTAGCCCCTCAGCAGGATCCTCTCCGGACCTGACCCTCCGTGTTTGCCTCCATGTGTTCCCACAGGCTTGTGCGCGCTGTCCATACACAACGACAATGGCTACTTGGCGTACCCAGGCAGTGCCACCATCGGAGAGGTGCAGGTCTTCGACACCATGAACTTGGTGAGGCTCCTTTGGTACCGGGTTCCCTCTTGCCAGCATCCCTGCTCTCTGCCCCAAGCACCATGGCGCTGTTCGCATCCGCCCGTCTTCGGCCCAGCAAGGCGGGGTTCGCTGCCGGTGGCCTCTCTTGCAGGTTTCTGCCCGTGTTCCCATGGCGCGGAGTTCCCGGCAGCGTGGCTGTTGGGGGTTAGGGAGAGAGCTCTAAAGACTTCCTGGATCCAGTGCTCTGCTTTCTAGAAGGTTTTGAGCAGCGTTTCCTCGGGCCCTGCCCCCCATAATTCTGGTGCATGTGGTTCTCATATTGACCAGGCTGGGGCTTTAGCCGCAGTCACTAAGCCCTTCAACCCGAGGACCGGTCCTGCTGCATGGCAGCCGCGTCACATTGGTTTTGTCTTTCAGAGAGCTGCGAACATGATCCCGGCTCACGACAGTCCCTTGGCAGCGCTGGCGTTTGACTCCACTGGAACCAAGCTTGCCACTGCCTCCGAGAAGGTGCGTCTGCCGGGGCCCGGTAGGAAACTGGCTCGGGGGGTGCGGCGCCCTGTCTCACTCCGCTCACACAGTCGAGGTACCACACGAGTTTCTGTGCCAACCCGCTCCCAGGCAGCACACGTAACAACCCATGTTCGGGATGGGAGCCACAGAACCAGGCAGAGAGAGGCAAGCGTGTGCCGGGCCAGGGCCATAAGCTTCAGTATCTTTCCTTTCCTTCTCTTTCTGTTATTTAACAAAATGGTGATCGTACCCATTCTCTTTTACTCTGCATAATACTAGATTTCTCTTAAGTTGAAAAACACTTCCAGTGGCTGTACCATATTCAGTCGTGGTTTACTTGAACATTGCCCTTTGGGGACTTATGTTGTTCCAAATATTTAGATTGCAATAATACAACAACATTTGGAACATAAATAAGAATATAGATAATTTTTACATATAAATCTCTTTTGTGCATCTTTATTCACTTAAGAAATTCCAGTGAGTGGGCCATCTTGGTGGTTCGTTGGTTAAGCCTCTGACTTCTGATTGTGGTTCAGGTCACGATCTCTGGGTCATGAGTCGAGCTCCGTGTTGGGCTCCACACTGGGCGAGGAGTTTGCTTAAGGTTCTCTCTCCCCCTCTGCCCACATCCCCCCAAAAAAGAAAGAGTCCAATGGGCAGGCTTTCTGGGTTAAAAGGATGTGGTCTTTTTAAAGTTCTCTCCACACGGGACAGAGTGACTTTGGTCTCCCCTCCAGCTTCCGTGACAGCAGAGGGTCCCCGCTCTCTTGTTCCTTTGCTGTACCTCTCATCTCGGTATTTCCACTCTTTGGCCTGGCTTCTGACGATCTCATTTGCTCTGACTTGTTCCTCCCCTCTGAGCATCTGCACTGGCTTTCTGTCCTACCTATGCTTTGAACTTTTCTCACTGAAAACCTAAAGTAGCATCCCTCCTGTTGCCTCTCTCCTCGGCCCAGCCAGCCAGAGAAGAGCTGAGAGAAGTCAGCTCCCTCGAACTTTTCGGCATGGGTCTTTGTGCTTGACGGTCACACGCAGTTTCTGTAAGATCACCTGTGGCTCACGTAGTCCTCAGGAATAGAGGTCCTTTACATTCACGACCCCATTCCATCCCCTCAGCATAGTCGGCACTTTCTCATTTCCTATCAAGGGCTTAGAGGCTTTAAATAATTTGCTCAGAGCCACCAAGTCGGGCGGCCGCAGGGGTTTGGACTCCAACCCTGGCTTTGCTTTTAAACACCACTGGCCCCTGACACTGTCACCTTGTTCATTTCTACTGAAGTGGCCCCCTTGGTTAATAGTCTCATCTCCCTAGTTGTCATTAGGTCCTGGAAGCTCCCTAAAGCACTCTGTGGAATCTCAAGGCCATTAAGTATAGAACAATTTTTTTTTCCTGTGCTAGGAAGAGCAATCTTTTGAAAGTCTCTACATCAGAAAGTTGAGACCGCAAAGGGTCAAACCTTTGCTATGGTTATTTTTGTATGTGATTGTGCTGTTTATTCGTCTAATTCTCAAGAATTTCAAACTCATTTGATATCCTTTTATCCAGAGAGAATCGTTATCTTTAAGAAACATTTTATTTTGAAGATTTATTTTAGAGAATGAAAGAGAGAGAGTGTGTGCCCGCATGCAGGTGAGGTGCAGGGTTGGGGGGGGTCCTCTTGCTGAGCATGGAGCCTGAATTGGGGCTCCATTCCACGACCCCGAGACCATGACCTGAGCTGAAATCAAGAGTTGAACACTTGGGCGCCTGGGTGGCTCAGCGGGTTAAAGCCTCTGCCTTCGGCTCAGGTCATGAACTCAGGGTCCTGGGATCGAGGCCCGCATCGGTCTCTCTGCTCGGCGGGGAGCCTGCTTCCTCCTCTCTCTTTGCCTGCTTCTCTGCCTATTTGTGATCTCTCTCTGTCAAATAAATAAATCTTAAAAAAAGAAAAAAAAAGTTGAACACTTAATAGACTGAGCCACCGCAGCACCCCTTTTAAATAATTAAGGAAAGGGAAACTTGGGGTGCCTGGGTGGCTCAGTTGGTTAAGCGACCGCCTTCGGCTCAGGTCATGATCCCAGAGACCCGGGATTGAGTCCTACATCAGGTTCCCTGCTCGGCGGGAAGCCTGCTTCTCCCTCTCTCACTCCCCTGCTTGTGTTCCCTCTCTGGCTGTGTTTCTCTCTGTCAAATAAATAAAACCTTAAAGAAAAGAAAGAAAGGGAAACTGTTCCTGGTATTCTGTAATTAGGTTGTTTGTAGTATGCTTATTTTTACTATTTACAAACAGGTCGGATATCATTAATAGTTTTTATACTGAACAGTTAGAACCTTCCAAGATGTATACAGTGTCAGGTTACATACTGCCCTGCGAATTTAAAATACTGCCTGTTTTCAGGTTTTCCATTTTGTTCTAGGAGTCTCTTTCTTGTGCTATTTTATTACCATAGTTTCCTAGTATGCTTTTAACATTTCCATGTTGAAAGTCCCATTTGTGTTCATTTTCTTGGCTCTCTGAGTTACTCTCCCAGATGTCCAGGTCCTGTCACTCTGAGGGAGGTGGACCCTGGGAGTGCCGCAGGGACGTTGGCATCTCACGGCCGCCTCACCTCTACTCCGAGAAGTGGAGCAGCTCAGTGTTCGCTCGTAGCCTCCTCTGTCTGGTCCCAGAAGCCCCCCACCCCACCCCATCCCTGGTCAGTAACTCAGCCTGAAGTACAAGAAAGGATATAGGGGGCTGCAGACCTCTCAAACCTCAGCCACATGCAGCACGCACTTCAGGGATTGGAGTGTGAGAGGTGAAGCAACAAGGGGCTTAGGAATAGAGCTGGTGCATGTGTGACGTCCAGGCCATTGGTGTTGGGGAGCAGCAGTGAGTCACAGCCGCTGTATCTAAAGGAAAGAGCACTGCCGAGGGGCAGACCCTGCTGGCAGGAGGTCCCCCTTGTGCTTCCTTCAGAGTCTGATGGGAAGGAGACATGGGCTGGCTTTCCTTGGCTAAAATCCTTTTCTTGGGGCGCCTGGGTGGCTCAGTTGGTTGGGCGACTGTCTTTGGCTCAGGTCATGATCCCGGAGACCCGGGATCGAGCCCTGCATCGGGCTGCCTGCTCAGCAGGAAGCCTGCTTCTCTCTCTCCCACTCCTGCTTGTGTTCCCTCTCTCACTGTGTTTCTCTCTGTCAAATAAATAAATAAAATCTTAAAATAAAATAAAATAAAATTATTTTCTCTTTCCTTTTTCCCCTGTCACAGGGGACTGTGATTCGGGTATTCTCCATTCCAGAGGGACAAAAACTCTTTGAGTTCCGGAGAGGAGTGAAGAGGTAAGATATATCAGTCTTCAGGATTGATCTGAGCTGACATTGGGACTGCAGTTCTGTTTTCTCTGGGTCAGGTGGAGACTTAGAGCAGCCCTGGGAACCGCACTTAAATGCTAAGTGCATCCGCCCAGCTGGATGGTCAGGGGAGGCTGTGGAGTCCTCCTGAGGGGAAAGGAACATTTATGTAAAGCAAACCGGTTTTCCTTTGTCTGTCAACCACCACCCAAATGGAGGGCGATGGCCGGGCAGCCTGGGAAGGAGGAAGAAGTGGCCTGTGGGGCTGCCTGGCTTCCTCTGCCTGCTCAGAGGTGGCTGGCCAGTGACTTCCTAACCTCACCAGCATGCGCCCATCCTGCTTTTCTACCCCGAAAACCTGCCTCCAGCTCCCCCTCCACCCCATCACCACTTATTTCCCTGTCCGTCTGCACACCTCCCTTCCTCGACATGCGTTCAGAAGGAAGGAACTGTCCTGCTGAGGCCTGGATCCTCTGCCGCAGGACTGGCTCAGGGGCTCTGGTCACCATGTCAAAGGGGCAACTGAGAACACCCACCTCAGGGCGGGAACTGGGCTGGGAAGTGTTCTAGAACACTCCCCCTCGTATGCGGGTTCCTTTCCACAGACGGCACATGCGTGCTTTAGGGTCCTATCACCTGGGCCCAGCCCTTCCCCCTCATGGCCTCCTGTGTTTCTTTCCTTTTTTCCCTTGTTTTCCTTACGCCGCACCATTCTAGATTGGTCTTCTTTTGCTGCTCCTGCACCACTTCCTCTTCCCGTATCTTGCCTCTGCCCTGGAGCCCCTCTTACCCCATCCTGTGCGGTCCCCCAGGCCCCCGCGCCCTGTTGTCCCCGTGCTGCTGACTCCTCTTCTGTGCCGCCCCGGCTGCTTTTCTGAGCTGCTCCTGGTGCTGGCCCTCTACCACCAGCTAGAAACATGCCCCATCTGTCTGCCCATTGTCACTCATGTCCCTTGCCTTCGTAAGCACTGCTGCTGTCACTGACCCGGTACCTGAGTCAGAGCGGCTCAGGGGCTTGACACTGGCCCCTTTCTTGCTTCCAGCTAGGTAGCGGGGTGTCAGCACCCCAGGTCAGTCCCACCAGCCCCCTCTCCCCGGCGCCCCTGCCTGCCCGGATTGGATCCCCGCCATCTGACCTCTTGTACACCTTGGTCTCTGCTGTTGACCTCTTCAGTTCATTCTTCAGACCGTGGCCCCAGGGGCTCTGTAAGGGTGTCTGCACAGTGCAAGTACACCCCGTGTGGGGCCAACTCCAGACCCCTCGGCAGTGCTGTCTGAGCCCGGCCTCCCACATCCTGCTTTTTCAACTCTATCTCCCTGGTCACTCCCAGCTCCAGCCATAGGGAACAGTGGTTCTGCCGAGGAGTGATCTCTCTTCACAGGGGCTCCTGAGCTGGTGTTAAACCCGTAACCAGGCCAACTTCTGAGCCCTTGACGTCTGTGCCGAGCCTGTGCCTTGGGGTGGCCCTCCCCGACCCTCTCACGAAAACTCCTTCCCCCCATGCTCCCTGAGCAGGGGAACCCTTCACTTCCTGGCACGCCTTCACTTGCAGCACCTTTCCCATCTGCACTCACACCTCAGTGTGAGCGCCGTCTAAGCAAGAAGGGTCCCTGATTCATCCCCAAGGCTTGTCCACACCCACAGGGCAAATTGCGCCTTGTCCACGTGGGGCCAGAAGGATGTGCACTTACTGGAGGCTTTGGGATTTTTACAGTGATTTTTAAGATGGACTGTAGAGTCTTAGCATGTTGAAAGTTTTGCTTTATTCTTAAATATTATCAAGGTGGTCAGTTTGCTTTCTTGCACGTTAAGAATTGCTGTAATTGAAATTGTTGGGCTTTCTTTTGCTAACCTTATCTCTGTAAGCCCAGCCGAATTCAGCTAGAAGTGGTTTCATGAAGCCCTGATTCCCTTTATTATTTGGTATGTCAAAGAAAATTGGCTAAGAAAATATTAAAGAATTGCTCTTACCTTTAAAACATTTTCCTTTCTTCAGAAAAAAAAAATTTTTTTTTTAAAGATTTTATTTATTTGACAGAGAGGAACACAGTCAGAGAAGGAACACAAGCAACGGGAGTGAGAGAGGGAGAAGCAGGCTTCCCGCTGAGCAGGGAGCACAATACGGGGCTCGATCCTAGAACTCCAGGATCATGACCTGAACCGAAGACAGTCGCTTAACCACTGTGTTAGCCAGGTGCCCCCAGAAAAATTTTTGAAAAGATGTCTGGAGGGGTGCCTGGGTGGCTTAGTCAGTTGAATGTCAGCCTTCAGCTCAGGTCATGATCCCAGAGTGCTGGGATCAAGCCCCATGTTGGGCTCCCTGCTTGGCGGGGAGCCTGCTTCTTCTCTCCCTCTGCCTCTCTCCCCTTCTCATGCTTTCTCTCATTCTGTCTCTCAAATAAATAAAATCTTTAAGAAAAAAAAAGAAAGAAAAGATTTCTGGAGAGGAGTAAGAAAGATACCAGTAGACTTAAGTGTGCCTATTCTGGGAGCTTTTCTTCTCTGACTTTGTAAAGTCCCTGGAGAAAGATTGCTCATCGCCGGCTCGAGGGTCTGTGGGCAACTGTGTAACCCCGGCCCCGTTCCGCTCGCCCCCAGGTGTGTGAGCATCTGGTCCCTGGCCTTCAGCATGGACGGCATGTTCCTCTCCGCGTCCAGCAACACTGAGACTGTGCACATCTTCAAACTCGAGACTGTGAAAGAAAAGTGAGTTGCAAAGACACGTTTGTTTTACAAAACACCAGGCCCTTCTCCCCTGACTAGATGGGGACACCAGCACAGGCACTGTCCTGCCTTTAGTCATTTTTGCCCATAAAGACCCGGGAGCTGGCTCTTAAATAAGTGTCTCCAGGTCCGGGCTCGGCAGGGAAATGGCCTTCCCTGAAAGATGAAGCCGGGAGGGTGACGATGGACATCGTGCATCCGCACACCCGTCCACCTCTTGCACCACTTTGACACACAGAAGCGTGTAAGGGTAGGCGCCCCCGTGGAGTGAGTGTTGGCTCCAAGCTGCCCACAGGTGGTTTCCGTTTTCACAAGACCCCCTAGGATGAGCATTGTTTGTAGGCTGTCTCACTCAGAGGATCGTTTCAGATGACTTAAAACATGTGCAAGATGAACGACAACAAAAAGGGGCTCTGGGGAAATAATTTTTGAGATTTTGCTTATCAGGTTTTTGGAGACTTCGTGTTAAAAGAGACATGGGGCGGGAGGCGAATCGTGAATTTGGCCCTGTATATCCTCACATTCGCAACAAAGCGGGGGGGGCGCACCATCTGTCAGTCTGCGACTCTTCCCGGAAGACATGCCCATAGTGCTCCCAGGCTCTCGAGACGTTGTCATTCTCTGCACCCCTTTTTCCTGAGGGATGGGAAAGTCCTCTTCGGGTTTCAGGCCTGGTGCTTGCTCCTGTGAGTGGGCCCTGTCGTTCTGGGGGAGAGCTGGCCGTTCCGTATCTGACTGTGGTTCCTCCCTGTAGGCCTCAAGAGGAGACCACCACTTGGACCGGCTACTTCGGGAAGGTGCTCATGGCTTCCACCAGCTACTTGCCCTCCCAAGTAACAGAGATGTTCAACCAGGGCAGAGCCTTTGCCACGGTGCGCCTGCCTTTCTGTGGCCACAAGAACATCTGCTCGCTGGCCACGTGAGTAGGGAGGGGGTTGCCGCCATCCTGTTCGCCGGTGTCTGTCCACCCGGTAGCCTAGCCGCAGACCCCTGGCGTCGGCGACACTGGGGCCGGGCTGGTTTCTCCTGGTCCAGGAACAACCCACAGACCTGGGCCTTTGACTTGGTTGAAGGGGAAGTGGAGGGAACACCCAGTTGCTCTTGCACTGTTACTAGATTCGAATGATTTGTCTGCTGTGTTCTGATCCAAAAAGCCTTCCTTTGTTGGTTGGGATGTTTGTAAAACATGAAAGAGCTTATGAAAATACTCCCCAAAATACTTGTGAAAGAGCTTATGAAAATACTCCACGCCCCCCCCAGTAGGTAGAAAAACCACAGAACTGACAGTACTTGCACCCCTTCTTGTGTGGGCTGCCGTGTCTAGGCACACGAAGTCCCCCCTTGGCCTCAATGCTGCGGCCTCAGGCAGCACGGCTGGTGTGAGCTCTCTCCCAAGCAGGTGATCCATCGGACACACAGAACCGACCCTGTGCTCCCGTGGGGCGGTGGTGAGGGGCTTCCTCCCTGGCCGTGCCGAAGGCTGGGCTGTAGGTGGCTGCAAGTGCGGTCCTTGAATGTGGCTCCTTCTCTTCTCACTAGAATTCAGAAGATCCCTCGGCTGCTGGTGGGGGCTTCTGACGGGTACCTGTACATGTACAACCTAGACCCCCAGGAGGGGGGCGAGTGCACCCTGATGAAACAGCACAAGTAAGTGGGTCTCACACATCGTTTCCCCGAAAGCCAGGGGCGTGAAGGGTCGCATCCCCATGGAGCTGGCCTGGGAGGCCTCGCTTCCCCGCGCTCCTGCTCTCCCGCTCCTCTCTGCCGGCATCCCGTTCGCTGTTTAGGCAGAGAGTGGACAGGTGGCTGGTATAGGATGAGGTGGACTGAGGCGGGAACTGAGCTTGTTTGTTGCAAGAAAGGGGCGATGCTCTTGGGGTCCTTCCTGGTGTGGTGCATGTCCCCGGAGCGCCGGCTGTTCGCTGTGATGTGCAGGTGTCCTCTTTGAAAGGAAGGCATTAGTATCGGTTCATTGGGAAATAGTGCAGTTTGCTTTTGCTTTTTTAAAAGTATCTAGAAATTCTCTAAAAATGATACTACGGTACTATATAATGGGGTGAAAGTGGGTATGTTTTTAATAGTTCTGTTTATGATCCTCAGTCTGAAAAATGCAAGGTCATCTCAGTGGCTATAACTTTTTGTCATTCGACTTCCCATGAACAAATTGTGGTGAAAACTCGACGTGGACAGACACGCGGGGAATGAGCTGATGGCACAGCGCAAGGAGTGCCCCCACCTGTCCACCTTGAGCGGCCTCTGGCCTCTGCTGCGGGTTCCCAAAGCAGCAAGGTCAGGACCCCCGAGTGCCCTAGTGTTGCTGATTGTCTGCTTCCTTCAGGTTGGATGGTAGCATGGAGACAACCAATGAGATCTTAGACTCAGCCTCTCATGACTGCCCCTTAGTGACCCAGACCTACAGCACGGCGGTCGCCCCAGGTACTCACGTGCCTTCGTCTCCGACCAGACTTGGTAAGGGCTGTGACGCGAGCCTGGAAGGTACATGATGGCAGGCCCTCCCGCTACAGTCCATGCTTGATGCTCTTCCCCGAGCTGCGCTGCCCACCCGCCACCTCCCCCCGGGGCAGGGGACAGGTGGGCTCAGAGGCAAGCTCTTGCCAGCTGGGGATTTCAGGCTGAATTCATTGTCTTCACTTTTTTTTTTTAAGATTTTATTTATCTGACAGAAACACAGCAAGAGAGGGAACACAGCAAGGGGGGAGAGGGAGAAGCAGGCTTCCTGCCAGGCAGGGAACCCAATGTGGGTCCGGGATCATGACCTGAGCCGAAGGCAGACGCTTAACAACTGAACCACCCAGGCACCCCTTTTTTCACTTTTGAAGGAAAAATAGTCATGATTGCTCAGGCTGCTTTGGGTACACATGAATTGTCCCTGGCTTGCCGCCTCTGGACTAAAATATTACCCCAAATGCTGACATTGCCAAGCAGGTGTTCTTGGTCCTGTGTCATCACCCAGTAAGCACGCGTGGGACACCCCTCAGCACTCGGGCCCCGGGGGGGGCAGCATCGTAGGCCTGCATCCGGGGCCTCTCCTGCTGCAGGTGTGCAGACGGACAGATGAGGCCATGCAGCCATCTCCCCCATCCCCCTCAATCAGCTTGACCTCAGCTGAGTGATCCTCCAGGTTTGCTCACACGGGAGATGGTACATGCTCATCATGGCTCTGAGACGAAGTGGCCCTTTCCGTCAGGTGAAGCACCGAGCGTCTGGTGTCGAGCATCGGGCTTCACCAGTTTGAGAACTGTCCGCATTCTCCCTCTTTGCCGAGGAAAATTTGTGGCTTGTCCATCAGGAAGCCCATATTTATTGTGCCTCTGTCTTTTTGACATTTATGAATACTGGAAAACAAAGGACTTCATCTTGAACTGCCCAAGGCTGCAAAAAGCTTGCAGAGAGGGATCATAGTTCAGTCTTAGTGTGTCCCCTAGCCTATAGCTGCCCCGCCCAGCCTCCCAGCCTCCCTGCCTCCGTGCCTCCCTTCCTCCAAGCCTCCCTGCCTCCCAGCTTCCTTGTCTCCATACCTCCCAGCCTCCATGCCTCTCTGCCTCCTGGTTCCCCCCAGCCTCCCCACCTCCATGCCTCCCTTCCTCCTAGCCTCCCTGCCTCCCAGCCTCCCTGTCTCCATACCTCCCAGCCCCCATGCCTCCCTTTCTCCAAGCCTCCCTGCCTCCTGGCCCCCTGGGTCTCCCTGCCTCTCGGCATCCCTGCCTCCCAGCCCCCTGAGCATGGCCACACTGTCTCTCTGCAGCCTACACAGAAGAGCTGGGAGCAGTGGGCGGCACATGTCTGGAAGAGGAGGCCAGTGCTCTGCGGCTGGAGGAGGACAGTGAGCATCCTCCTATGATTCTTCGGACGGACTGAACTTGACCTGTGAACTCTGACCCCCAAAGCAGAGAACACTGGCTTGCCAGAGGACTTTGTGTTATGCTGCTATGAACTTTGACCTGAATTGGGGACAGGATGGCAGAGACATAAAAAGAAAAAAAAAAAAGATTGTAGCTGTAGTCTCATTCCATACTGAGAAATACATCGTTTTCACTTCAGTGGCTTTTAATCCTGCCTAGGAATCTTAGCTTTTTGTTTGTTTTCTCTTTTTGCCAAAATTAACTGTTTGGTGAAGCCCTTGAAACCTTGCTTTGCATGCATTAATGTGCCAAGCCAGCGTAGGAGAACTAGAAGCCACTTTATAACAACTGCACTTGTTTGGTTTTTAAAACCTGTACATAAGGAGGAGCATACACAAGGATGAGGTGGCATTGTGCAGAGCGGTTCTGGGTGTCGAGGCGGGTTCTGCTCGGGCGGGTCCAAGAGCCCTCTCCAGGCTTGCCGGGCTGGGGGGCATCAGCTGGGGGAGGAGTCCTGTCTCCCCACAGCCCCTCCTGGGCCCTTTTCCCCATTTTATTTTGTTAATTAAATTCTTTCCAAATTGGATTATTCTGGGATTTCTTCCTTGCCGGACTTTTATCTTCTTTCTGGCCTTATTTTCCATGTGGGTATTGGAGAAGAGGGTTCCTTCTGGTATTCAGAATCTTCCTTTCGGACAGCACGTGAGCTCAAAAAAATACCTTGGAAGGCCAGAGAAAAGGAAAGTGGTCATATGTGTAATTAAATTACCTGGTCTTTAATTTTCCTGTTAAATAGCTAGGGGTGGAGGGATTTACTTGTTATTAGGGAATTTTGTAGCTATTCCCTGTACCCGTGGAGCACAGAATTAAAGTGTGGGCACCCAAACTGCCCTCTGACCTTGAGCCCCGCCATCTGTTAGGGGCTCTTCTCACCTGTGTTAGAAATATTAGAGATAGAAACACGTTGGGGGTGGGGGGTTGGGCTCTGAGCACCTGCTTTACAGGGTGATACGTGCCTTTTCTATTTTAATCTTACAGAATCATTCAGCAAAGTGATGCGAGATTGTGGTCACAGGCCCTAGTGTTGGCCCAGCTTCCCCTTTCATTTTTACAGAGTTTTACAACCGCAGATACCTCGAACTCTGCATTCCATACTGAGACATCTAGGAGCCCAAGCTTTGAGGCAATTCAAGTGGAGTTAATGGTGTTAAAGCATCACTATCGATTCTTTGGAATGGTGACGGTTAAGAACAGAAGTTAAAAAAAAAAAAAAAAAAAAATACTGGATCCGCCCTCTCTTCTCCCTTGCTGGGCTTCTGAGCAGACAGGGCCAGAGCATCCACTCCGGGTTGTGTTGGTCGTGGCCGTCGTGTGACCTGGAGAAGGGGAAGGGTGGTCGCCGGTGGTGCGGACTGCCTGATCCAAGCACCCGAGTTCGAGGTTAGTCCGCACTCCTGGGGCTGCATGTCCAGTGGTCGGCTTAGGTTGAAGTTTCGGAGCGGAGGGCACCTAGAGTAAGTCCTGACTGCGGCAGAAATCTCTAGAAGTGCTGGTTACTGCAGGCACCTGAGGTGCTGTGCTAGTTGGAGGTGAACTTCCCTCAACGGCGCCTGCCTGCACCCCGACAAGCTGTGACATTGAGCCCCGAGCAGGGATGCTCCTAACCCAAGGACTTGTGGAGGCCCCCCGGGACACAGCCTGCCTGTGTCCGGCCCTCTGTCTGTCCCCTCTGGAGCAAGGCACTAGACTCCGTGTCTTCAGTGGCGCATTTGGCCAGGGTGAGTGTTCCTGTGAAAATCAGAGGTGCGCACGGTGGATGGCGGCCCAGAGCTGGGGCCTCCTGATGACCAAAGACAGAACTGCCTTTCTTGTTTGTGTTAAACATCGCCCACCTTGGCGAGTGCTTGCTCCCACACTCATGGCCGTGTGTGGGGAGTCCGACCGGCTCTGTGGTTTCTCCTGGCCGAGGTCGTGGCTCTGTCTGTCCTGGGATCCTGGGGACTCCCTTGCCTGCCAGCTGCTATCTTCTCCACAGCAGGACAGGCAGTCAGAACAGATGGCCTGGGCAGCTTGTGACCCGCAGAGCTGGCCATGTGCATCTCTGAGTCTGAGACACTGGTGGGATGCGGGAAAGGAGGGACCCCCGAGGAAGCTACCCAGGTGCCCATTGGTGGAGCTCCCGAGATGAAAGGCACCAGCCACACCAGACATGGCATTCATTTGCTCACCGTACACCAGTGTTAACTTTCTATTACATCATCATGTTCCAAGCTCCCGAAGGAATCATGGGATAGGAAACAAAACCCAGACACTTCCCTCATAGATCTGTGTGGGTTGGGACCAAACCCATCATGTTTTCCAAAGCCGTGGAAGGCACAGGTGGATTGAAGCCAGAGCTGAAAACACTGGCATGCAGCCCTCAATCCTGGCACCTTCCTGGTCATGTGGCCTGGTTGGGCACCCCACCCCCCCAGGGACCCGGGTCTCCTGTGTGGGATGGCAGGACCATCCCTTCCTGGCGGGCTGCAGGCGCCCGGCAAAGCCTGGAACAGAAACATGTTATGGAGCAGAACCAATGATGATTCTCAGTTCTTGTGTCTGAATACTAAGCTGGTGGGAAAGGCAAAATAAGAACAACGTAACTATATGGCGTAGTTGAGGTCACGTGGCTCCCTTTCATCCCTGCCCTTCCCGCTCCCGGCTTCCAGGGTCCGCAAGTGTGGGTCTTAGGCAGGTGTGTGGGGAGGCGCATAGCCAGAGCAGTGCAGGTCTGCGGCCACCCCAGAGCAGAGCCCCTTCTACCAGCATCCGGCCAGCCCCCTGCCCACCAAGGACTGAGTTCCCAGGCTTTGCCTCCTCATGGATGCATTTGGGGAACAGACAGGAAGACAGAGTCACATACAGAAAAGACTGGGCATGCTCATATCACAGCCTCACAAAGGGAAACGGGGCGATCAGTGGCAGGAACAGTGTTCCCAGCTCAACGCTGCTGTCCCTGGTGGCCTTGGTAATGGCCTCCAGGACTTCACGGGCCGTGCTAGGTTAGTCTGTGTGTCCCCACCCTAAATATCCGGAGGTCCTGTCTTTTGCATGCAGGGAATGGCAGGACCTCTCATTTAAAATATGCCTGCGACACTGTAGCTAGCACAGCTGGAAATCCAAATACGTTATTTTACAAGTGTACTTAATTCTTAAGATGGGCAGGTCGAGAACTTGTGGTTTGGGTCCTGTGGGGTCAGAGATGTAAAGAGAAAGTGCAATCGAGCCATTGGGATTCTGTTTGGGAGTGCTTTATATGGAATTGTCTTTTGTGAACAACTGATTTCTTACTGTAAATATGTAACAAAGCTCACTGCCAGGCAGAGCTCACTGATACAATAGTATAGCTCCCACCCAGGTTCTAACCCTTGGCCCATGTTGGACCTTTTCATCCTGTGGATTTTGTGAAGCACACAAACAATTGGCAGCCCCTCTTACCCTTTGCTGGCATCAGACCAGGAGAGTCTTTAATTTGGGAAAATTAAATTTTTTTAAAGCACAGAGTTTAAAGGGACCATTTTGCTAACGTCCTCTCTGTAGTGTTTCATTCTTTACTGAGTTGTAATTTAATTATATTCCTTCTTGCATTTCCTTTTCAGGTGAACCTGTTGTACGTGCTGCCAGTGCGTGTGGGTGGGGAGGGTGAGGCGGGAGTGTGCATGAGTGTGCACATGCGTGTGTTTGCAATGTATGCACGCATGCGTGCACCGGGAGTAAACGTGCTTACTGGTTATAGTCCAGACCCAGTCAGACTGGAAAACCCTTGCTGTTTGCATTTTAGAACTGCATTAAGACATTGAAACCTGTGGTGTCCTTTTCCTCCCCCTCACTGCTTCCCTCCCTGCTCCCAGGCTGTACATCTCTTTTGTACTATATTTAAATGCGCTGTAATCCTTACCTAGAATATTATGGCAAAGTAGCAGAATCCTGAAGTCCGACTGAAATCTCATAAAGGTTTTCATCCAGAGTTGATTTTTGTCCTTTGTGAACTAGATAACATGCTTCTTTCTACCAGTATTCTGGGCCTTACCTGAAAGATTTTCCTCGGGATGCTGCATCTCGCGGGGTGGGTTGCGTCAAGCAGGTGCGAGGTGTCCCGCGTGGAGTCCCGGCCGGCGCGGCAGGTGGTGGGGAGGCCACAGGAGGAGCTCCGTGACGTTCCCGCCTAGGCTCAGCTGTCACTTCGGGGTGGGCTAGTTTGGCGGCTGCTCTTAGAAACACGTCCTTCTGAGCATAGCCTTGCTGCACCACGGGGCTCCCTCCGGGCGGGAGGACTTGGTGCTTTCACATCAAAGGCTCCAACACGGCTGGTTAGTGTTCTGCTTCTGAAGAGCCCCCAGCAGGTGAGTCTCTGAAGCCGTGGGGACTGCCTCCCCGCTGGTAGTGTCGCCCTGGCCGCCCTGTTCGAGGCCATGGACATAACAGTTAATTTTTCAGAGAAACACACAGGCTCCTTAAGTCTTGCCATGGGCTCCTTTTGGTTCCTGTTTTTTACAGAGGGCATTTGTGATTTTGTTTTTCCTGTCGTATCTTTTTTCCAACAGACAAGCATAAAGATGTACTTGAGTTCCTTCAGAGCGGCCTTTTTTCTCCAGGAAGTGGGAGGCAGGGTAGCTGGGCAGCAGAGCGGGGGGCTTTCTGCCCCTCTCTGGGTCCCTGGAGGAAGCCTCCTAGACCTCCCTCGCCTCATCTTCCCCGAGTTAGCTGGAGTCTGCCAGACCCAGGACACGAGTGGCTTTGGACAAGTCCATGGGGGAGGAATGCCGAGCTGGGGGTCGGGGTGGTCGCATACACATGCTGGGCTGTGTCCTGTAGGTTGCGAGGCCCCTGAAGCCAGAAGGCACAGTGTGTAATAAACAGCATTCTCAAGTCCGACCCCTTTCATAAGGATGCCCTGGGGATGCCGGTTCCAATCCAAGCACCAGCCCTAAAGCCAGTCTTTAAGTAAAATTAGTGGGGGCGCCTGAGTGGCTCAGTCGTTAAGTACCTGCCTTCTCTTGAGGCCATGATCCCAAGGTCCTGGGATCGAGCCCCACTTCGGGCTCCCTGCTCTGTGGGAAACGTGCTTCTCCCTCTCTCCCTTCCCCTGCTCGTGTACCCTGTCTCGCTGTGTTTCTCTGTCAAATAAATAAATAAAATCTTTAAAAAATGAAACTAGTGAAACCCTTAGCAGTTTCTGCCTGCTGCAAGTGCGGTGGTCCTGGGGGTTGATGACGTTTATAGTGAGCGCTTGTTCCCATTCCCATGATGACCCAACTGCCGTGGGTCCCTGGCTCCCCCGGGGCTGGGCTTGCTGCAAGCATGGCCTCCTGGAGAGGAAATGCCAGGCACGTTGGCATGGCCCCTAGCAAGGCTCTTCGGGGGAACGGGGGTTTGGGAGGTCACGGGGGCAGGTCACACGGAGCTCTATCATGACTGGCTGTGCTTTCCAAGGGCACCCTTCCTCGTGTCCCTTCTGTCCACGGGGTCATGAGAGGTGGGAACAGGTCACCGTTCACTTGCTGGTCTTGAACTTAAATGCAGCTTCCTGTTGTGCTTCAAAGGTTCGGACCTTCCCAGTTACTCTGGTGGGGTGGAGCCCACGGTTGCTGGGCTCTTTTTAGGTAAAAGTTGCAAATCTCTTTAAAAATCAAAACCTATTTTTCCAGTTTACAATTATGCTCCAGTGACAGACTTGTCTTTGGAAACCTCCAAGGTAAGATTTCCCTAGTGGGGTGGATGACTGTCCCACATCAGCCCGAGATGCCAGCTCCTGTGACAACGCTGTCGGTCCCTTCCCTCCCTCCAAGGGGGTGGGGCAGACACTCTCCCACCCGCTCCACAGTGGCCACCAAATGGGCTGCAGCTCCCCACAGGGACGGGTGCCATGGGCCGTCTTCCTCTTTCTATTAGCTGCTAGGTTGTGCAGGCATTTGTGAGGTGCAGGCCTAGAGGGAGGCCCCGTTCCCCGGGCCCAGGATGCACGAGGCCTGCCGGCCAGTGAGCACTGCCTCCTGCCCAGGGAGTGGGGGTGTGGTGGTCCCTGGCAGGGGCGGATGAGGGTGCTCCAGCCTGAAGCACATCCCAGCTGCTCTGTGTTCAAATGGAGACCTGGGTAACAGTTTTCTGATGATAAACACAGGCTCAGTGTGGACAGTGTCTCAGCCGCCAGGACTCTCTTCAGGGCTCTCATGGGCAGTTGTATGTGGGGCCAGGCCAGCGGGTCCTCAGTACTGGTCATGGTTGTTTGAAGGGGCATGTGACCTGGGTCTTCCCGCTAATCCCGCTGCGGGTCCAGCGGGATATTTCCCCTTTCTGAGCACCCCGGCCAGCACACCCACAGCTTCCTGGGGAGGGGGGTCAGGGCAGGCTCTCCTGGAAGCTGCAACTCCCTCAAATACAGAGGATTTCACGTAACAATCCACGGAAATGCAACAGATCCGTGAATGGATAGAAGGAATGCAAAGGCTTTCGTTTGGGTTTTGCAGACAGTCACACTATCCCCGAGGACTTATTCAGAACAGGATATGTTGTTTTCCTCTCAGGTTTTCAGGAAATTCTCGTCTGTCCTTGCAGCCAGGTCATTCTCCGTTGTGTACAAGGGAGGTCGCTCGTTTGCACGTCCTCCTGGGGACGGCCGCATGCGTTGTCTCCTGTTGGGGGCTGTCATGAACAGGGTCCCTGCCCCTATCCTTGTACCTGCGTGTCCTGGGACATTGCTGCGGGGCTTTCTTACCTCAGTGGGGTCGCGGGGGGCATGAGGCGTACGGATGTATGTACAGGGCGTCACGGCCTGCCGCATAGCCGGCCACCCACAGCTCCCCTCAAAACGGTTCGCTGTCGGTCACCGCTCTGCTGTCTGCTCTCTAGCAGGCTTCTCGGTTCGCTTGGCTGGAATGGTGCTGGGGCGCTGGCCCCTGTGTCCCCTCGTGGCTGCCTGGGCTTCCTGGGCTTCCTGGCAGCATGGTAGCTTGCTGGCGGTCCGGCCTCCACCAGGTTTCTTTAAAACAAACAAACAAAACCTGGTACGCTGCCCCTTTGACCTCATTGTCCCAGCCAAAACAGGTCAGAGGCTCGGGCAGGTGTGAGGGCAGGGAGCCAGCACTCCCGCAGGAGGGGAGGGCTGATGACCTTTCTGCTCAAACAGCACCCCAAGATTGGACCAGTTTTCAGTTCCCCTCACAACCTTTGTGGACTTGGGTCCGTGCGTGTCTTCGCCCCATGGGACGCTGAATGTCTTGTTCACACGTGTGTCCTTCTAGCCGAGAGAAAGAGCACACCCGGCACCCTGCGTCCAAAGGGCCACCCCAAGTTCACGGCAGGAGAGCGGAAGTCAGGGTCCCGTGGGCCGTGGAGAGGCGGGCCTGAGGGTTCTGCTGGTTGAGAAGCAAGAGCCCTGCAGTCATCGCATGGGGGTTGCCTTCTGGGGGCTTCGATTTGCATAAGCCGGGGGAGAGCTTGGCTGCCAGAAAGCTCTGAGCAAAAGTTCGCAATAGCAACACACATGCTCCAAAGAGCTTAAAATAAAACCTGGCGAAGAAACAAGCCCGTGAAGAGAAGACGTCATTACTTAGCTGTCACTTAAAACACATGTTCAGCCCTCAACTCTTCTGTTGCATGTGTGTGTGTCTCAGCCGATCACAGAAGAGATAGAGCATTCCCTTTTGAAAGGAGACGCTGGAGAGCCCACGGAGGAGGCAGGCAGGCAGGCCCCGTGGTTTCTGCTCCAGAAATGAAAAGCCTGCCATGGAAGTCTGTGTAGGTTGGTGGGGAAACGTGGAGGGTTCTAGCAACAGGAATGATCTCCGTGGACGCAGAACCACCCCCACTCGGGCTAGAAACGCAAATGTGTGACGGGGCTCGAAAGAAGGAAGGGGAAATTCTCAGGTTGAGAAACTCCAAAGGCAGCTTGGCTGAGAAGGGACAGGGCAGTCCCAGCCACCAGCCCTGAAGACACCCGGGACGCGTACCATGTGCCTGGGCTGGGGGCAGCATGGGGAAAGGCTTGGGGAATGGGGACAGAGTTTCTGTCTGGAATGATGATGAAAAGTCCTGGTATTAGGGGTGAAGGTTACATAACATCGTTCATGTGCCAAAAGCCACTGAACTCTACGCTTAAAAATTGCTGAAATAGGGAATGTTATAGTGTGTATACTTTGTCCCCATTCAAGATAAAAGTAGTGGAAAGGAAGTGGTAGGTTTTCATTGTCTGCAAATAATTTGATTGTCTCCTTGCAAAGCCCAAGAAAACCCATGAGTATGTGTCCAATCACAGAAGAATGCTCAGTTAGGTGTCTCGTTATGAAAGCCACACAGATCACGTCTCCTGCGCCACAGTGAGAAAAATACAGTGGTGAGGGAGGATCGCCACAAAAGATCAAGCCCACAGTGGCAGAGATCTACAACGTGAAAAATGCGCTTAATGAAATGACCAGTCTCCACAAGTTGCCACTCAAGTAACACTTGTAGAATGAATGAACCCATTTTTCCTAGAGGGATGAAAAAGAAACAAGAGTAAGAGAAAAAATGTATCTTGCTTTGGGAGGAAAAAAAAAAACAGTGATGAGCAGACACTGATAACTCTTTTGATGAATATAAAGACCTACAGACACTTTCTGGTTTTTGTTTTTTAAGATTTTATCTATTCGTTTGAGATGGAGAGATACAGAGAGAGGGAGCATGATGGGGGAGAGGCAGAGGGAGAGACAGGCTCCCCGCTGAGCCAGGACAATGTGGGGCTCCCACCCAGGAGGGAGATCATGACCTGAGCTGAAGACAAACGCTTAACCCAGGAACCTGAAGACATGGACTCTTAAACCTACTGATAAAACTCTGGATCTGTAAGGACAGATGACTATCTTCGCAAACGCAGGAGAAGGGCCTGTACGTGTTCCGTATACTGATCTTCCAGCCCTTTTGTAAGACTGACATTTTTCGAAATAAAGAGTGGGCAAATTTACAAAGTATTAATGGTCCATGGCCCACTGTTAAGGAAACATTGTTCACTCTTCAGCGTCGTGGTAACGGTACTGCATAGATGCTTTGCGAAAATCTCTTAGATGTATGACCTGAAATGTATGTGGATAACATGGGACATTGGATTTTTGGAGTCTGTGAAAAGAAGGGAGAGCTTCTAGCCTTGCTACTGCGACAGGATGAGACGCACGCACGCCAAGAGAGCGGGTCTGGGCTCGAACTCGGTCCCGGGAGCCTCCCGCCAGTGCATTCGGGAGGAGAGCCCAGCTCTCTCAACCCTAGCTCTCCCGATCCTCCCCTGCCTTGCAGGGCCCACTTCTCTCACCTGGACATAGTGGAGCGCCTCTCGCCTCGTTCTGAAAGCTTTGCTTCCTTCCTCAAGGGCCACTGGGGTCTGAAAGTCATACCAAGCACCTGTATCAGGCTCCTTACCTGCCTCAGCATGTCCAGCCTGGTCTGTTCCATTTTCCCTGCAGAGCTGAGCCACTGCCCCCATTCCCTGGGCAGGTGGCGGCAAAGCTGGGGCCTGGTCCCTGACCCCGTGTTCCTGGGCTGCGTCCCGAGCAGGCTCCCAAGGGCAAAGGTCGTTCTCCAACACACAGTACAAGTTCATTTCTTCCCTCTGAGGCAGAGCTCAAGAACCTCTCCTTGAGTTCGAGGATGTCTTCAAGAGTCTGTAAAGAGCCCTTCGCTGAGAATCCTCACACTCACTCAGGTGGGAGGCAGTGCTCTCTGAGAGCCTGTAGATGTCATCAAGTGTGAAGTGTTTGGAGAAAGATTTCTGGGTCCTCATCGTGGGAGCCACCCAGGAGAGGCTGTGGGGGGGTTGTCCCCTAGGCATCTAGGGCCCGAGCTACTGCACGCCCCCCCCAAGCCCTGCCGGGACCCCGTCGCCAGCTAGGCCTCCCGGGCCTGAGACACCCATTCCCTCCTCACCTTTCTCCAGGAGGCCCTCTGGAAGGTGAGATTTCTCACCACCTCTAAAATCTCAGAAGAAATGACTTCCGCTCTAGCATTTCTGCCTGAGAGTGCCTGGAAACTGAGGGTAACCAAGATCCCCACACTCCCTTGGAGTCCTCGCAGACCCGAGGCCGCCAGGAGGAGACTGAGCTGGCCCATGGGAGGCCCCCATTGGTGGGTGAGCCCGCAAACAAGCCGCACGAAACCCCCAAAGGGTATCTCTCACTCTCTTTGTTTTTAATTTGAGAGAGAGCAAGTGAGGGAACAAGCCCGAGTGGTGGCATAGGGAGAGGGAGAAGCAGGCTCCTCGCAGAACAGGGAGCCCAACGCAGGGCTCAATCCCAGGACCCCAGGATCCGATTGGGGCCCGAAGACAGACGCTCAAGCGACTGAGTCCCTCAGGCACCCCCAAAAGGCATCTCTTCCTGACTGGGGCTTACCCAAACTATTATCGTACTTTGAGAATTATTTATTTAATCCTATGTTGAATTAATGTAATTCTTAATGGTGGCTTGCCCTATTTCAGAAGGTTTAACACTCAGTCTCCAAGTGCCATGGGAGCAGGCCCTGGAGGTCGTACTGCATGGAATGGGGGTCAGGGAGAGGCTGGATTCTGGCCTCAGGGCTGCTGTCCATTGGCTTTGCTCACTTGAAAACACTCTGCCAGACACACTCAGCCGCCCCTCTCGGCGCCTAGTTTCTATCCAGACTCTTCCATTTATTAAAACGGCTCTTGTTCTGGGCACCACTGGCTTCTAAGTGACTCCCCAGGTGCCCCTTGGCAGCAGGCAGGAGTGGGGTGCGGTCCAGGAGAGGAAGGGAGGAGGTTCGACCCACATCCCAGCAGCTGCTTGTCGTCTGTCCTCGCGGTAGCCCTTGGGGATCACCCGCGCGGAGAGGCTGCTCATTCACAGCAAAATCAGGAGGCAGATAAAGAGACTTCCCGGTTCCCCCTGCCCGACCTCACCCGCACTGCCTCCTCCCACATCCTGCACCAGGATGGCGCACTTTGTCACAATCCATGGGCCCGTATGGACACAACATAATGGTTTATAATTCACAGTCGGGTTTGCTCTTGGTCATTGAGCTGTGGGTTCAGACACAAGTCTGATGACACAGCCATCATTATAGTGTCCCATGGAGAAGGTTCACAGCCCTGCAAATCCTCCGTGCTCCTCCGCTTTACCCCTTCTGCCCCCTCCCTCCTCTCCCCACTGCAACCACCGATCCACCACCGTCCCCATAGTTCTGCCTTTTCCAGAACGTCCTAGAGTTTGAGTCCTATAGTATGCGGCACTTTCAGACTGGCTTCTTCACTTAATATATGCCTTTAGTTTCCTCCATGTCTTTTCACGGCTGGATGGCTCATTCCTTTGTAGCGCCTAATGGTATCCCACCGCCTCGATGGACCACTTTCGCCATCACCTCGTGGGAGAAGTCCTGGTTGCCTCCAATTCTGGGCAGTTGTGGATAAAGTGGCTGTAGGCATCCATGCACAGGATTGCATGGGGACATGAGTTTGTTGCTCTCGTGGGAGCTCAAGGGGCGCGGAGCTTGGGGCCCAGCCGCTGGATCATATGGTAGAAGGATGTTGAGTTTTATTAAGAAACCGCCAAACTCTCTTCCAAAGGGGCAGCATTAGGCTACATCCAGCTTACTGATTTTTTTCCTGGTCCAAATATGCTGAAGTTCTTCATCTCGAGGCCAGGTTGGCCACCCCGGCCCTTAATGCCTCGGCCCCCAGCCAGCCCGGCAGGCCCTGCGGTGCATGAGGGCAAGAGGGAGGTGGGGCTCCAGAAGCTGAGGCTCGGCTGGGGGGGTCACCATCAGACCTGGGTTGTTGTTGTTGTTGTTTTTAACTTTTTTTTTTAAGATTTTATTTATTTCACATAAAGAGAGATCATAAGTAGGCAGAGAAGAAGCCCCAAGAAGCCACAGCTACCCTACAGCTGGCCTGCTGCTTCTCAGGGCGCTGAGCGTCTGGACCCACTTGGTCCGACCTGACAACGGGGTCCTTCCTGCCACGTGCCATGCATAGTGTCGGGCCCTCGGGACAAGAGCCAGGACTAGCCTCTGTCCCTTGGAGCTGGCAGTTTCTTGGGGAAGACAGAACGCGTGCCCCTGTTCTTAGGGCCCTACGGTGAGCGTAGCAGGTGGCATCAGGAATGACTCCCCTGGGGAGCTGCAGGTGACAGGGCTTTGATGACCCATAAGGGGTGAGCAAGCAAGCAGGTGGGGTGGAAGGGGGGCCTGGACCATGCAAAGTCCCAAGGCATAGATCTCTGGGGTGTTGGGGACAACCTGGGGAGCATGAGGGACAGGGAGGGAGGAGACAAGGCTCCAGAAGCTGGCAAGGCCCCAAGTTGCACCCCTGGAAGTAGCCCGAGTCCCGCTGATCAACAGCGGAGAGCCTCAGCCGAAGTCTCCCCAGGGCTGGCGAGCACACACCCGGCGTGGCCCCCGGGCTCTAGCAGCTTGAACCGCGCGCACCAGGCTCCGCACAGCCTTCCCAAATACACATGGGTCTTTAATCAGCACTGCATGGCTTTTCTCATTTTATAAGAAACCCGAGACTCAGAGAGGTTGAGAAATGTGACCAAAGTCACACAGCAGAGTAAGATCCGAATCTAGGCCCCCCTTGGCACCGGCGTGGAGAGACTGGTCCCAGAGAGGGAGTGTGTGTGTCAGTGTGTGTGTGCATGTCTGTGTGAGACTGACCTTGTGCGCGTTCATGTCTGGATGTGCAGATGTCTGCTGAGTGTGTGTTGGTGTGTGTGTGTCTCTGTGTGTGTCTCTGTGTGTGGCCTCTCAAGCTGAAGGTTGTGGTTTTAAGTGAAATATGGGCTGAGGGAAGACACTCAGTACCTGCAAATGTCCTTGAGGAGGCAAAGGACAGGGGCTGCCGTGGCGGAGGGGGAGAGGACCCCGGAGCCAGCCAAACCCAACCGCACCCAGCCTGGCGGCACAGTGAAATCACAGGACAGAATCTGAAGCCACCCCCGTTTCTGCAGGCCCGCGGAATGTCCCCAGCCCTGCAGGAGGCAGCCCGGCCCCGAGAGCCTTCCGTGTCCCGATCACACCCCTGAGAAAGCCCTCATTGGGAGGGTTTTAGGGATAAAAATACAAACTTAGTTGCCTACAAAAATCAGTCGCAGCTTCAAAGCAGTGGTGCCCTGTGGTCATGGAGTTGACAACACCAGCAAGGATCAAAGGGACCAGAATAGACTCGTTCCCACTTAACTCATAGAATCTTTTTTTCTCCCCCAATTCCTGGCTCTCTCTTCCTGAAGAATATTCTAGATGCTGTAGCATGACCCTCATTCACTATGAATGCCGCATCCTCTGCTACCCGGGTACAGCACCCCATTCCTGAGATGAGCTCCCCTAGCCATGGGGCTGTTGGACTGACCCCCCTCCTAACCTTCGGGTGGCCACGGGGACCGCACCAGGCCGACCAGGACTCTGCCCTGGGCCTCTCGCACTGGGATGGAGAGAGGAGGGTCAGGCCCTCTTGAGAGATGGGGGTGGGGAGCCATGAGTAACCAGGCACAGGGCCTGAAGGGCCTCCCTGCAGGCTGGTCCCAGGTTCCAGTGCTTCTGAGACTCTGCCTCCCCTGCCCTGGGCCCCAAGCCTTGAGCAGCCAGAGGTGAGGACGCCCCCACTTGTAGGAAAAATCCCAAACACTCTCAGCTCCCAGAGACTTAGAAGGCAGCCATACCATCAATTATTAAAAATCCCTTAAAAGCCCAGGAAAACTGAGATGGGGACACCATTGGACCCCTCACAGCCTTTGGCCACAAAGGAACAGTGAGGTCTGGGGGGGGTGTGAAGCCATAGACCCAGCGGCTGAGAGCTCCCCATGTCTGAGCCCCACTGCAGACAGACCTTTGCAAACCAGGAAGGGGTTTCTAGGTAGGACTCGTCTTCATCCCTGTGACTTCTTGGGGGCTGGAGACTATGATAATTTAGGGCATGTCAGCAACATGCCTGAATCCTCCGTGTCCCCAGCCTCTGTGGACAGATGTTCAAGAACACAGAGGCAAAACTTGGGCTAAGGGCAGAGTTCTTTGTTCCTCTTCGTCCTCCATGAATATTTATTACACGACTCTCGCTCGTACTTCATAAAGCAATGCACATTCCCCCTAACATCACAGTGTGTCTATTATTTCATGGACTATAATATTCCAGTCACTTTCCTTCTTGCTCCTTTCTTTCTCACCACCACCTCTCCTCCCAGCCCGAGCCTCCCTCAGCAGGGGTCAGAGGGTGTCTGCAAACGCACCGTGGACGGAACAAGGCGGCGATGACCAAGTCGCTTGGGAAAAGTGCTCGGGAGCCCAGAGTTGTCGTGGACCCGTCTCCCGTGGCTTCAGCGACACATACCACACACCACATTACTCCAGGCACCATGTGGGCTGAACCGTGACCCCCAAATGAATGATGCATTCCAAAACCCACAGGGTCTCGAAAATATGTCTTCAGTGACAGGATCTTTAAAGGAGGAATTAAGATAAAATGAGGTCCCGACGGGGGGCCCCAGTGCAACGGGATTGGAGTCCTTAGAAGAGGAGGATTTCAGGGTACAGACAAGTGTAGAGGGACGACCGCGTGGGGACACAGGAGAAGATGGCCACCTACATGCCAAGGAGAGCGGCCTCAGGAGAAAGCCAGCTCGAGCTGGCCATCCCAGGTATCCCTTGGCTAGTAGCCACATCTCACTCTGCTTCTGGGGACACCGGTCATTGGATTA
Organism: Spilogale gracilis; assembly: GCA_004023965.1. NCBI lineage: Eukaryota > Metazoa > Chordata > Mammalia > Carnivora > Mephitidae > Spilogale > Spilogale gracilis. The sequence goes on from PITA01006664.1 coordinate 39,767, forward strand.
GGGCCCATTTCAATCCATATGGCCCTTCTCTTAACCTGCGCAGAGACCCTATTTCCAAACAAGGTCACATTCACCGGCACTGGGGCTTAGGACTTAGGTGGACTTTTGGGGGGCACAATTTTTTGGGGGGGGCACAATTTAAGCCACAACACGCCACCATGTATGAGGCCACTATCCAGAGAGCAGTGTGGTGAGGAAGCTGCAGCAGCTCCGTCCCCTGCAGTTGGAGCCCCGGCCCAGGCAGCAGACCCCCGAGGGGAAAAGTCACCCTCTGCACGGGTCACACTGTTTGAGATGCAGAGTGAGAACCGCCCGGCAGAGCCCAGTTCACTTCTAGATCCGCGAGCAGAACGAACGGCTGCCGTTGCTCTAGCCCTCAGTTCTCGGGGGCGGTTTGTTAAACAGCACTAGAGAACTGAACCAGCACCCCACTTTCCAAAAGGGCCACAGCATGGCACGCTCCCAACCCAAAGGCTGGCCGGGCCTCTTCCCTCATCCTCGCCATCACTGCGTGTTATCACTTCCAATATTTTTGCAACAGTTTGATGGTTGATAAGTGATATGAGACTCAAGTTTGGGAACCGTGATACATTGATCTGAGGCCCAGCTCTCTGGGGAGTCTTGACTCCCCAATGGGGAAGCAGAGTGTCAGAGGCATGGGGCTCTTGTGAGACCCACCCAGGGGGGGGTCCAGTCACCCCCACTGCCTCCCTTGCTGCCCCGCCCAGATCTGCCATGTGTCAACCTATCCTGTGTGCTTTTCACAGATCCTGTGTCACCCAGACCCCCGGAGAAAACAGACGGCACACTCAGATTGAGATAATTCCAGGAGGATCTATTCCCAAGAGCAGGGGCAGAGACCACAGCAGCTGCCCCCAAACCCAAAGAGTCAGGGAAGCATGGGGTGCTGGAGCCTGGAATGAGAGGACCACACAGAGAGGGGCCGTGAGAGCCCACGATGGCAGGATTGGAGATGCTGCCAACCAAGGTGACCTCACCAGGTGGGAGTCAGGGGGGAAATGCCCTCACCCCACCCTCCTCCCTCCCTCCAGTCTCTCGTTGGGGACGCCCGAGGCAGGGACCCCACTAGTGTGGTCCGTCCGGGGCAGCCTCCCAGGGCACAGAGAAGACTGGAGGGGGCCAAAAGGCAAACACAGGAAGACGTTCCCTGTAGTCTGACGATGAACCCACCACGGTTACCCTCTCAGTGCTGCTGAGATGTGTGGGCCTCTAGAGTTGGAAGAAATCTCCCTGGAGGTTTCTTGGTCTTTGGGAGGAAGTGGGGGCCCCACTGAAGATCTGATGAAATTTAAGTGTTCCTCCTTCTAGTGGTAGGCCCAGCCATCTACTCTAGTTCCTAGCAGCTGAAACACCAGCTGGAACAGCTTTCTTTTTTTTTTTTTTTTTTTAAAGATTTTATTTATTTATTTGACAGAGAGAAACACAGCCAGAGAGGGAACACAAGCAGGGGGAGTGAGAGAGGGAGAAGCAGGCTTCCCGCCGAGCAGGAAGCCCAATGTGGGACTCGATCCCAGGTCTCCGGGATCATGACCTGAGCCAAAGGCAGTTGCCTAACCAACTGAGCCACCCAGGCGCCCCTGGAACAGCTTTCTATTAGAAAGGGAATTGACTGGCTCATGGAGTAGGCCTCAGGTAAGGCTAGATCCAGGATCACAACACAGCCAGGGCTTTGCCTCTCTCTCCATCTCTCTATTGTGCTGGTCATCCTGGACTTCCTTCCGCACAGCAGTGTTTGGCATGTGGCAGACAGCTTGATCTTAGCTTTGCAAGGCAGGAGGCCCCATGGGAGAAGCCTAGGAGCTCAATCCAACCAGAGTTCTGGGGAAGGCTCTGGGGGCCGTGCATGAGCCACATGCCCATCCCCGACCAACGACTGTGTTCCCATGGATGCTGTCCCAAGATTGGCCTCCTGCTTTGTGCCTGACAGCCCTGCCTCCCTAACAGGGGTTGGGAGAATGGGGTGGGAGGTGCAAGGTTTCTGAACCAACACTAACAGCAGCAGCCACAGTCCACCCCCTAGACACCTGACATTCCAGGGGCTGCTGCCCTGCCAGCCTCCTTCCTGTACAGGAGGAGGAACAGAGCCCTAGATCAAGGTCACCCAGTGAGTCGAGAACAAAGCCGTCTGGGCTTTCTCTTAGAGAGCCTAAAACTTATAAATCCTTAAATGGTATTATCAAGGGACAAGGACTGAGTTTCTTTAATCCTCCAAGGCGATTAGGAAAATACAGCCAAGCTAAGCTCATTCCAGGGACAAAAAAGCCGCCTTCCAGCAGTGCAGTGCTCCTCCTGACGGGGGTGGGGTGGGGGGGTTCCTCTGGAGGACAGGCAGGAGACCCCGCAGCAAACAGCCTTGGGTCTCAAGACCCCCCCCCCACACCTCCTAACCCCGCAGCCCAAAATTATAACAACCACAGGCCTCAGCGACATCTGACAGCTCAGGAAGGCTTCGAGGGGGTACACAACCACCTGAACAAAGGTATCAAGTCTGGAACAGGGGCTCAGCCCTCTCCCTAAATTTGTAGGGCCTGGGTCAAAGGTCAAATGGAAGACCCACCTGCGCTGGGTCCAAATAGTCGAGAGCTATAAATCAAGCAAACATGTTGAACAAATGTGTTCTGTCTCACACCTTCTAACGGCCTGGTGTGAACTGGGCTCCCTTCCAGGACACGGGGTTGGGAGAGGGGGCAATGGCACCCTGCTGACCTCTGACTCCTGCTCCCCAACCCTAGTCAACTCCAGTCCGCTACCTCCCTTCTTCTCCACCCCTGCCAGTCCCCTTGCTCCTGGCGAAATGTCACACGTGCAGGAGTGGGGACGTCCCAGCCTTCATGGCCAAGTCCTGTCCTCACGCCCCGTGTCTGCATGCTTCCCGGTCACCCTGGGGCTGCACCTGGCAGCCACATAGCCGGTCCCCGGGGGAGACATCCCCACAGAGCCCGGAAGGGGGCTCACGACTGCTCGGCCCGGGCACTAGCGTGAGGAGACTTGGCAGCATCCATTTGGCAGGATCTGGGGGGAGCTGTGTTCTCCGGCACAGCCCCGGGAAGGCAGAGCTGAGGCATCTAGAATATTCCCTCACTAATTTCCACAGGGTAGATGGACATGGGTACTGTGCCCACCGCCCTCCCCCCGGTGCCACATCCAGCCCCCTCCCCAGCCTGGGGGACAGCCCGACTTCCAGGTGTCGAACACGTCTGCAGACCCCAACGCTCCGGTCGTGGGCAGGCCGAGGCTCCCTGCCCCTGGTGGAGAGCGTTCCTGCGTTGGCCCACAGCACCCAGGCCCGCACGCCCTAAGTGCTCTGGCGGCTCCACTCCTCTCCTGCCCTGCCCTGCAACCAGAGGCCCGGGGCTCCCACTCAGGCCTCCCCCTCCGTTTGTCCCCCCACGGGGTTGCCTGGATGTTCTGGAACTGTGAGGTGAAAAGCACCCCCCACCACCCGACAACGCAGGTCGCCCATTCTTCCATGCCTGTCTGCAGCCCGAGATGGTCCTTGCACCGGGTGGCCTGCAGTGCCGGTGGGCTCAGCGGTCCTCACGTATCTTCGTGTCATTAGCAATGATCCCGTGACGCGGCTACTGTCGGGACCCCATCTTGGCTGATAAGGCAAGTGAGCCCTGCTCAGCAGACTCACGGCTTGGAGGCAGATGGCCCGGGCTGGACTCAGATTCGTCAACACTCAAACTCAAGCTTTCTGCCCTCCCAAGTGGAGGAAAGGACAAGACATCGGGGAAGGGTCCTGGGTGGGGTTAGTCCCCTCATATCTCCCTCTGCTGTCTCCAGGTCGGAGATCTCACCGCACATGGGGCCCCCAGACGTGGCAAGTGGCTCCCGGAGACGTCTGGACAGAGAGCCCTCCCTCAACAGATTTCTCCATCCAAGGAGTGGCTCGGCTGACCTCCCTGGACGGCTGAATTACCATCTTTACAGTCAGAGGAAACAATAAAGCTATTTTCAGCCTGGGAACAAAACGAATCCAATGGTAAATAAAACCCCAAAAACTGATGCTGGGAAGGCCCGGAGGCTGTCCTCCTGCTGAGGGACAGGCAGGAGGTGGGCTTCCTCTGTTTCCTCTGCCTGGGAGGGGCTCTGGCTACACCACAGAGGGTGGGCTGTGCAGGCGGAGAGGGGAGGCCGGCAGGCAGTCTTCTGGGGTCCTGGCAGCTGTAGTCCCCCCTCGGCTGTACAGCTGCACACAGGTCCAGAGAGGGTGAGCACCCTGCCCTGGGACACACAGCACGCGGGCCCCAGGGAGCCCTCTCTGCGGCCCCCCGCGACTGCTCCAGTGTTTTCTCAGCACTTGGGGAACAGAT
>PITA01006664.1:44203-98196 GCA_004023965.1 Spilogale gracilis
GCTGCCTCATTGTCCTCGCAAGCAGAGCACTAGCCCTGTTCTGCCGCGTCCACCGAGGCTGGCTGGGAAAGCTGAGGCCAGCCCCTGGGGTTCCCTGGCATCCTCCTCATCTGTGAAATGGGCATGAGAGCAGTAGGATGCGAGACAGCGTGTAGGGGCTCCGCGAACAGGCTGATGTCACTCTGCCTCCCTCCCCCACCTCCATGGACAGTTATCTACTTGCTCAACCTCTTTCACTTCTGGAGCCCCCCCTCCATGCCCGTCCTGCCCCCAGACACAGAGAGCAGCCTAATTAGCTGTGTGACTCTGGATAAGTGCCTTCACCTCTCTGGGCCTCATCCCCACCTGTAAATCAGGCTTTCGTGGCGGTGAGGATTTGATGATGCCAGATACCCAGTGAGCGCTCAGGGTCACCCCCACCTCACCAAAATTGGGGCAGGCTTCCTGGAGGAGGGGACGGTCGCCCAGAGCCTTTGCAGATGAATGGATATTGATGGGGTAGAAGGGACCATGCGATGACAGGGAGGCCCTCCAGGTAGAGGGAACTCCCTGGGTAAAGCCCTGGAAGGAGTTGCCTCCCTGTGGGGGTGGGGAAGCCACGGGAAGCCTGGGTGTGGCTGCAGTGTCCGGGAAGTGGTTCCCTGGGCGGTGAGGTGGGCAGGGGAGCGGAAGGTTTGGACCTGGCTGGGAGGGAGGCGTCAGGGCTACCAGCAGGTCCCAGGGTCCCCAGGCTTCCCCCCCACCTCATCCACAGCAGCCATAATAAAGAGCTCTTCCTGTTCAAAGCTCCGGGAGCGAAGCCAGGCAGCTTCTGTCACCCTGGCCGGCGTCCAGCAGCAGCAGCCCTGGGAGCTTTTATCCTAGCCCTCTGGCTGGCCTGGGGTGTCCTGAGGGGTGGCCTTGGGGGCCCCAGTCCTGGAAGCCTGGCCAGGGTGCCACCCCTTTGAGCTCCAGGCCTGGGGTGTGGGGGTCCCAGGCACGGCATAACGCATAGGACAGACAGGGGTGGCCAAGGAGGGACGAGCGTCAGCCTGGCCTGGCTGTGTGACAGGAGCCTCCCCCTCTGTCCTAGCTTCCCCTCCCAGAGTCATGGGGAGGGTAGCTCCCAGCGGGGGTCTCTATGTGCCCACCCTGCCCTCAACATCCCATTCCACTCCATAGCACACGAGTGTCTTTGCTCTCTCAGGAGAGAATTGCGGGCTTTGCTTGTTGATTTGATTTGCTTTTTTGCCCAGATGGCTGGGTCTCCTCTCCTCCCAAGTCTGACGTCGCCATCCTTGCATGGAAGCAGGGGCAGGGCTCTGGGCTGACTGCGTCCTCGCAGGGGATGCCAGCCAAGGGACTTCTGTCTGGGCCCAGGGCCTAGGCAGCTCCAGTCAGAAATAGGTTTTGCTGCTGTGGTCCTCGGGGCCTCAGGTGCCTCAATAATCCCATGTCCCGGGGCCACTGTGAGCATGAAATGCGGTGTTTATGTGGCTCAGAGCCCTCCTCACCACTCACCTGCCGGCTTCTTCACCTCTAAACGGGTCTCAGGGGGCACCCTGGTCTGTGCAAGAGTTAGAGGAGGTGATGTTGGTGAAGGCTGCTCCCTGCACCACGGGGACACGGCGGAGCAGAGACTCCTGTCCCTCCACGATCTGCAGACGGACACAGCCCACAGAGTGTCCCTCCCTCTGCCCTGGGAGGGGACTCCGTCTCCCTCCCCGGCTGTGTCCTGGGCGGGCCCCAGGCTCTTGGCTGCAAGTACCAGTTGATGGGAAGATTCTAATGGGCTTTAAGTTAATAAGTTGGGACTAAATTAGGTTTGAGCTCCGTAGGAAGCAGATGGCGTTGCCACTGCGGCCCAGAACAGCCCCACCGGAGTGGTGACGGACAGGCAGGGGCGCCGCGAGGCTCTCTTTATTCTTCTTTCTCCTCCAACATTTTATTATGAACGTTTCCAACATAAAGAAGATCCGAAAGAATGGTGCTGAGAAGACCCATATGCTCACTGTCTGCATTTGCTCCGTTAGCTTTCTGGGACAGCTGCCCGTCCCCCCGTCGCTGTCACCAGCCACCAACCATCTCGCTGTTTTTAGTGCGTTTCTAAGTCAGTGGCAGACATCAGTAAACTTCACCCTAAACATGCTCATCATTAGCTAGAGGTCGATATTTCGTTTGGGTTTGGGGATTTTTTTGGTTTTGTTTTTTGTTTTGTTTTGTTTTGTTTTTTAGGCAGAATTTACCAACAGTGACATGCACAAATCTAATGGGGACACTTGCTAAGTTTTGACAGATGCTCTACTGAGATACAGAGCATCACTATTCCCCTGGATAGCCCTGTGTGCCCCCCACACTTCCCAAGGGGGACCACCGTCTTCATTACCTTACAGCCATGTCACCTCGTCTAGAAATTGGTATGAATGGATGTGTGCCCTTCTGCGTGCATGATGTCTTTTCACTCGGCACAGTGCTCTTGAGATGCCTCCTAGTTGTTGGGCTATCAGTCGTGTGATCCCTCTAATTGCTGAGAACGACTCCATGGTCTGGAAGGACCACAGTCTAGGTACTCAACTCCTATGGAGGGATGCCTGGGCTTTGACTAGGTTTTGCTGTGGACACGGCAAAATCTCCAAGGAGCCACAGACATGGCTGAGAAACATTCCAGGCTGTGCTTAAAACTCTCAGAGAGACAGAGAGGCTTCTAAGAATCTCAATACTTGGACTCTCTCTGCTCGACTAGAAGGCTCTGAAAACTCTTAAGTACCGTGTCGCATAGCCCCAGACAGACAGAGGATTCTCAAACGGATGTGCGTGTATGGCTTTTACTCACTGGAGGGTTGTGATCTGATACACAGGAAGCCCACGAGGTTTTCAAAGGAATCATATTGGCCTGGACTGAGCAGAGCTGAGCCAAAACCTGCATGTGGAGCCGAGGCTAGCAAGCTGACCTGTAGCCCACTCACCTTATCAGCCATTCCCTGAGGGTGAGTGTGTGGAAGGAAACAGGTGGGAGAGATCGGCCGGCCCAGAACACCCTGGGCTCTGGGTTCTAGCCTTGTGGTCACTGAGGAATCATGGGAGACAGTTAGCAGAAGAAGGACACCTTTAGAAAGCTAACTCTGCCTCGGAAGGAGGTTGGAGAGCAGAGTAGCAGAAGACAAGGGAACAAGGAGAAGACCTTGGTAGCTATCCTACTGAAAGATGATTCTTTCAAAAAAACTTTTGGAGCACCTGAGGCCATTTAGAACAGCACTTGGAACTTGGCACATGTGGATGGCATGGGCCCTGACCCCTGGGAGTGGCCCCCATTGCTCCCTCCATCCACGAGGCAGATCCCAGCACGGCCTCTCCCAGAACTGACCTGGCTGTGCCACAGGGGCCCAGATGATGGGACAGGCATGCCACAGGCTCCTCCCACATGCCCGGCCACAGCCCGTCACCTGCTCCACTGATTTTCATCGTGGGAGATGGCTTTCCTCCAAGGGAGGGTTGCTAACAGGACAGACGTGGATAGCAGAGTCCTTGCTGCTGCCAGTGAAGCCCCCGTGTCACTGGCGGTGACAGCAGGCCCAGTCCCGAGCCTCGCCCACCCTGGCATCACCGCAGGGAACCCCTTCCTGGCACTGCCCTCACGCCCAGGAGGCGCCTGTGCGTAGTGGCAAACACACACAATGTAGGGTCATAAGGCTGAGCGTTGACCTACCAGCCACAGACATTTCTGGGCCTCCGTCTGCTCACACGTGGCGAGGATGCTCACGGTCCCATGTCATAGGGGAGCTGCGAAATTTATTCATTTGTTTTTTTAATATTTATTTATTTGAGAGAGAGAGAGAACACACCATGGATAAGGGCAGAGGGAGAGAGAGAGGATCTCGAACAGGGTCTGTAACTAGCGCAGAGCCCATTGTGGGGCTTGATCTCATGATCCTGAGATCGCGACCTCAGCCAAAACCAAGAGTCGGACACTTAACCGACTGAGGTGCCCAGGCGTCCCGGCCCCATTTCCCCTTGACCAAAGGTTCCTGCCTGCTCTGCAGAGCCCACAGTGGGACAGCACCTGAGGAAGGCTCTTGGCCCAGCCGGCGGTGGGGAGAGCCCACCCCGCTCGGCCCCGGGACCTCCTCGGAGGTACCTACCCCTCCTAGCACTGCTGGCCCCTTGAAGCCCCCACAATACAGCCCTGAACACACCCCCAGCCACAATCCCCTGCTCAGAGCCTTTGGACACTGGGCCACATCAATCACAAGGCTGGACTTTGGCCCTAATCTAAACCCCGAAATTTCTCCAGTTAGACCAGACCAGGGGTCCTTCACCCCCGAGTCCTCCCATCACTTGGTGCATCAGGAGACAGGAGGTGGAGGGCATGGGAACCAGGCAGGTGAGGCAGGTAAGATGTCTATCTCTGCCTGTAAACATGCATTTCATTTTCCATGAGAAACATGTATGCGGCAAAAAGCATGACAAACTGACCTGGGTTTATCGAAACGGTGGAGAAACAGAGAGGAACATTCGGGAACACAGTTCAATATTTTGTTCCATTTCCTTCTAGTCACTTCTCCATGTGGAGGGAATATTCTGCGTGCAGAGTGGAGGGGCACCTGGCTCAGTCAGTTAGGGTCTGACTCTTGATCTCAGCGTTGTGAGCTCGAGCCTCACGTTGGTTCCACACATGTGGGAGCTTATGTAACAACAACAAAAAAAATTCAAAGCTTAGGAAAGGCTATAGAAAATTAACTAACTTGGGGCACCTGGGTGGCTCAGTTGGTTAAGCTACTGCCTTCGGCTCAGGTCATGATCCCCAAGAACCAAGATCGAGTCCCACATCAGGCTCCCTGCTCGGCGGGAAGCCTGCTTCTCCCTCTCTCACTCCCCCTGCTTGTGTTCCCTCTCTGGCTGTGTTTCTCTCTGTCAAATAAATAAAATCTTAAAAAAAAAGAATTTAGAAAATTAACTAGCTTGAATTTAAATTTAAAAAAAAAAAAAAAGGCTACAGTGAAAGTAATTGTCCCTTCTCTGACCCCAGCCCCACAGTTTCCTTTCTGCAAAGCAATCACTGTTACCTGCCAGTGCTGCATCCTTCCAGAACAATCTGTGTGCAGACCAGCACACCCATGTATGCTCTCCCTTTGTAACAATGATTTTTCACACTGCCTTAGTCAGGATCTCCAGAGAAACGGAACCCATTGGTTCTGGCTTAGGTTTGGTCTAAGTCATGAGGTAGGGATCCAATTTTATTTTATTTTGTTTTGTTTTCAGATTGTCACCCAATCTTATAAACAGCCCTCACACAATAATCCATCTTCCTCCCACCGATAGAGCAAGCTACCTGTGTCAGTCCGTGCATTTGGACTGACTTCTGGAACTGCCTTCTGTCCCCTTGATTGGTTCATCTCCTGAAAGTCTAGCCCACACAGCTGTGGAGAAAAGCTTTGTTTTAGGCTGTGGATCTAGCAAGTTTGGCTTGACACCTTCCCCTCCCCCTCCTCCCCTTCCTCCCCCTCCTCCCCCTCCTCTCCCTCCTCGTCCTTCAGTCTTTTCTGGACTCATTCTTGCAAATTCATTTTCCTGCATGAATTCCAGAATCAGTTTATCTAATTCCAAAGGAAGGACATCTTGCTTTTTTTTTTCCCTAGGATGCTGTGAGGTCACGGATTGGTGTAGAGAAACGACACCTTGGTCACGCTTTTAAGTCTTCCTTCGGAAGAACGGGGTGTGCCTTTCCTTTATTTATTCTCTTCTGGGTGCCTGGCAAAGGTTTTTCTTTCTTCCTTTTTTCTTTTTTAAAGTCCTTTTACAAGTTTTGTGTATGGGTATTGGATGTTTCTAATTAAGCCGATTCCAGAGCTAGGGAGCGCCTGGGTGGCTCCATGGATTAAGCCTCCGACTCTTGATTTCAGCTCAGGTCGTGATCTTGAGGTTGTGAGATTCCCCCCCCTCCCTCTGCCCCCCACCCCGGCGCTCTGTTTCTTTCTCTCAAGTAAATAAATAAATCTTTTTAAAAATATATTATTTCAGGGATTTTTATCTATTTGGTTGCCAATGTCAAAGAATCTTTTCTTTCATTTCCTCTCTCTGATTGTCTCTTCTGTCTCTCAGGGAGAGCTGCAGAAATGTCTTAAAAGGTTTTCATTCAGGTCCCTCGGCTCTTACAGCTATATAATCCTGTCACCTACAAATAACAATGACTCAACTTCTCTTTTCTGATTTTTAGACATCTTATTTATGTCTCTTGTTGAACGATATCCAGCTAGGACTTCGAAGTGGGGGAGGGCAGAAGGGCAAAATACCAGAGGCATCCAAATCTTGCTTTTCGTGTTTCAAGAGATGTGCCTTTGACTTGCCATCTACATAAAAATCCACTAATTCGGGCGCCTGGGTGGCTCAGTGGGTTAAAGCCTCTGCCTTCAGCTCAGGTCATAATCTCAGGGTCCTGGGATCGAGCCCCACATCGGGCTCTCTGCTTGGCAGGGAGCCTGCTTCCCCCTGCCTCTCTGCCTACTTGTGATCTCTCTCTCTGTCAAATAAATAAATAAAATCTTTAAAAAAAAAAAAGGATACTCTTTTTTAAAAAATCCACTAATTCCTGTTAGGGTTTGTAAATAATTAGAAATAGATGTTGTATTTTACCAAATGCCAGTCAGATGTGGTATTTTACCCATTTAGTGTCCGTATCAATGACCACATGTTTTTTCTTTGACCTGTTCCTATGAAGCGTGATGGCAAAAGTACTTTCTACATGAGACTATCCCCGCGTGTACCATGTTGTCGAGCATGCTAATTTCAATGTGCTCCTGGATTTCGTTCGCTACCATTTCATTGAGGATTTTATACTGCAGTTCATCCATGAGTCGGGACTGTTGTTTCCCTAGAGAAACCTGTCAGATTGAGGAAGCTCTTTTTTTTCCCATGCCGTGGCTCCTTCTTTAAAACTTTGGTAAAATTTTGCAAATCTGTGAACCTGCCCAACCAAGCCTGGGGTTTTGAGCAGAGGGGTAATAGATCTTTAACAGAATCCTCTTGGTCCTGTCTAGTAATTGTTCTATTTAGATTCCTTTCTCTTCTGAGAGCAGGTTGTCTGCTCGTTTATATTTTCCTAGAATATCACTTCACCCTTCTTTAAAAAATGCTGTGGCCTGGATGCAAAGTATCTTTTGCATTCCTTCCCATTCCCTGTTTCTGTGTCACTAACCATTTCCACCCTGCCGTTCCACGGTCTGGGGTACGGCAGAATCGTCCATCCCAGGGGCGACTTAGGACTCCTCAGTGTGGCTACACAGACTTCTACTGGTTTCCCTGGGTTTTTCAAATATAACGATCACGTTGTCTGTCTCCCACCACGATGACTCTTCCTTACCCACTCTCCTGCGGTAATTGGGCTATATTTGGAAAGCTTGCCTGTTACAATGCCCATCTTTGGGTACAAAGCCTTTTCTGTATTTAGAAATTTTTTCTTGGGCTAGATTTTCTGGATCAAAGGGTAAGCGTGCTTTTTAGGCCAATTTACTTTCCAGGAGGGTTGTTCCAATTTGTACTCCCACTAGCAGTTGAGACTTAAAAACCTAGGCCAGCTCATGCTTCTTCCTCCAGCTGAACCACTCCGGGGGCTCCCACCCCTTCACGCCGCCAACAAGACCCCCTTGGGCTGGTTTCTGCCCTGACCTAACCTCCCCTCTCCCCCTGGAAAGTTCCTCCTCTGTTTCCACTACCCTGACCTTTCTGCTCTTGAATATAATGAGCCTTTTCTGGCTCCCGGACTTCACGCTGGCTGTTCCCTGTGCCCCAAAATCCCTCACCACAAGCCACCCCACAACGGGCTCCTTTCCATCACTCCTTTCTGTCACCTTCCCAGAATGGCCCTCCCTCACCACTGGGGGATGATTCCACCCCAGTCCCCCCCGTCATGCGCTAGTCCACCTTTCTGTCCTATTGTCTTGTAAGCATTGGATGCTTCCTGAAATGGCTGCTTGTTTGTTGCCAGCGTCCCCTATTAGACTGAGACCCCTGGGGGTGGAGACACCCCCCCCCGTGTCCCCAGTATCTAGGACAGTGTCTCACACACACTGAATAATTTTTATCTACACTGAGAAGAGCTCAGTGTGGCTTCCTGCATAGGCCCTTTCAAAGCTCCAGACCCATGGGGAAGCACGAGGCTCATTTACTTTGGGGCACTTGGGTGGTTCAGTGGGTTAAGCATCTGTCTTTGGCTGAGGTCACGATCTCTGGGTCCTTGGATGGAGTCCTGCATCCGGCTCCCTGCTCAGCAGAGGGTCTTTTTCTCCCTCACCCTCTGCCGCTCCTCTCTGCTTGTGTTCTATCTCTCACAAATAAATAAATAAATGAAATCTAAAATAAATAAGATCAATCACTTTGATCAGCTGACCATCTCCTCTGGTCCAAACAGCACAAGATGAAGGGTGGGGTGCACCCCACCCAGAGCACATGCCAGTACCCTTCCCGACACCCTTTCACTTGACGTCATTCAACGGCCTTATTTGGTACCCTGTTCAGTCCACCCTTCAGACAAATATTTGGCTCCTATTGCATGCCAGGCACTATACTGAGCACTGAGCATCCCAACGGAAGTCAAGCAAGGCCTTATTCGCAGGGGGCTGTGGGTCTTTTAGAAGTGGCGGGCAAGACTTTGAGAAAAGGTGCCAACCACAGCTCTGGGCTGACTGCTGGATGGCAGAGGTGGGTCTCACCCTAACAGGAGGAGCTAATCTGCGGGGGAGTGGGCCTGGCAGGGGCTCCGGCAGCCACCTCCTCTAACCCATCCTGGTGGCCCAGTCCTGCGTGGGGAGCAGGCTCACCTGATTCCCATGGACACAGATCCCAGCCCTGGAGGGACCCAGGACATGATGTACCTCTCACCTGGGTCCTGTTGTCACCTTGTGGCAGGACCCCTTTCCCTGCATGGACGCCCCATCCATTGCTGGCTCATGTCCTCTGCCAAGTCCCCTAGTGTGCTCTCTCTGCAATGTCCCCTGAACTTCCACACTTTCTCTTAAAACCACCTTAGGGAAAAGTAAAGTGAGGCGCAGGCAGAGGTATACGACCTGGGGCCCTCAGCCCTGAGACAGGGTTATAATTCCATCTACCTGGGAGAAAACCCAGGCTCCCAAGCTGGGGTGGGGGAGAAACTGGGCAGGGGTGGGGACCATATGAGGGAGAAGCACAGGGGTAGAGGTCAACCCCTAGACCTGGCAGAAATCCGGGCACCTCACTGCCTCCAGCCCACAGACTCCTACTCATCCTTCAAAACTTTGAGTCTAGCCATCCATGTGACCTGTCGCACCCCCTAACCTGGGCACAGCAGGCCTGCCCCCTCCCCAGAGGACTCCGGATGTCAGGCGAGGTGGGAGCCTGGACACCCAGGCGGGGAGGTGGGCATGAGGGCTAGATCAGACGCACAGCGCCCCAGGGGTAGCCGGGTGCCACCACACCCCTCCCTGGGGTGTCAGGGGGCGACGACCTCAGCCTCGGCCCCGCCCCCGCCTCTACGAGTTCCCTGGGACCCAAGAAGGCGGGGGCGGGGTTCCGCGCGAGGAGGGGGCGGGGGAGGGCGGGGCAGGCAGGCGAGGCTCTGCGTGGGGGGCGGGCCGGGGCGGAGCGCGGTGCCTCTGCCGCGCTCGCCGCTGCGGCTGCGCCCCCCGGACGCGTACGCCGACCCGGGCCCGGCGGACCGCGTACTCGCGGAGGACGCCGGCTGCGCCGGGCCCGAAGAGGGGAGCGTGGGGCGCGGGAGCCCAGGGGTCCCGGCGCGGGGGCGGCGGACACAGGCTGGGCCAGGCGCGCCGAGGACCCCGGGGCCCAGCTTTGCCGAGGTAAGCGGTCGCCGCGGAGGTGGCGGGCGGGTTCGGGAACGGGGATGGGCTGGGACGCCGAGACCTGTGGGAGCCTTTGTCTGTGGCGCGCGCGGCCCCCCTCCGCGCCCCTACCCCCTCCGCACCGGCTCGGGGCAGCCGAGTCCAGGGGCGGGGGCACGTGGCTTTGGAGACCCCGAATCTCACCGCACCGTTGTCCCGGGAAGAGGGTACTCCTACCCTGCCCCATCGAGCATCTGGACCGGGCCAGCCCCCCCGCCCCTCTCAGCCCCATCAGCCGATGTGAGAGCACAGGACCCAGACCCAGGAGAGTAACCAGTGGTCCCAGGCCCAGGTCTGGAAGCCACCTCCCTCCTTAGGCATGCCCAAAGCGTCCTTCCACCTGAAGTTCCTCCCTGGACCCCTCTCTGCCCGACTTCACCCTTTCCCCTAGCCAGCTCCCTCCTAGCTCTAGAAAAAAACCACTGTAAGAGGAAGGGCCTTGTGCCCAGGGGTCACGTCCTGGTGGCCTGGGGAGTCTGTCTTTGCTAGGGGCACAGACCTGGGAACTTTGTTGCTGGTAGGGCTGTGCCCACAGAAGGAGCCTGGGGGATACAGGCTGCTGCCAGCCCTGGGACCCGCAGAAACCAAGGCCAGGGAGGAGAGGGTGGGTCTGGGCTGTGGGAGCTGCCAGCCAGTGCCTGTGGCCCGCCCCTGTTCGCCTCTCTACAGGAAGGGGGCGGCCAGGGACCTTGCAACCCCCTTTTCTGTGGGCAGAACCCACAGAGAGGAGTCTGGGCAATGTGCGGCCTTGGCTGTGAAGGAGCAGCCAAGAAACTCAATAGGCCTGGGCACAGAGGACCAGGGACATCAGGGGTGTCCAGCTGGCTCCGGCTTGTGGCCCACCAGGAGTGTGAGGCCTGAGGAGGGCCAGCGGGCTGGCTTTCCAAATTGCATTCAGGTTCCTTGGCCCCTCTGGGGGCCACTGTAGAAGCAGAGGCCGGCCCCGAGAGGGAGGGGTCAACCCGGCCTTGGGAGCACAATCAGAAGCTGTGTCCACTTAGTCACGGCTGAAATGGGGGTGCCAAAGATGCTCGACCCGGCGAGAATGCCAGTGTGAGCTGTGTGACCTCCAACCTTGGCTCTCTGTGCAAAATGGGGGCCTGTGAGCCCCCTCAGGCCCACCGCAGTGCCCCAAAGCAGGGGCTCGTGTGACCTCTGAACACCCCCAGTGTGCAGCCAAGCCTTTGATTACCCAGCAACCCCCCCCCCCAGTTTGTGAATTACTGTCTCACCTTGTCCACAACAAGGAGGTAGGGAAACTGAGGCCCAGGGGTGGACATCGAGGGGTCCTGGCAGGGTAGGGGGAGCAGAGAGGAACTCGTGCACTGTTGAATTTTTAGTTTTATTTTTTTAAGAGTTTGTTTGACAGAGAGAGACAGAACACAAACAGGAGGAGTGGGAGAGGGAGAAGCGGCTCCCTGCTAAGCAGGGAGCATGACGAGTGTGGCTCATCCTAGGATTCTGGGATCATGACCTGAGCCAAAGGCAGACGCTTAACGACCAAGCTACCCAGGTGCCCTCACTGTTGGATTTTTAAACCCACGTACATGTCCTTACATTTTATTTTATTTTTATTTATTTATTTTTTAAAGATTTTATTTATTTGACAGAGAGAAACACAGGCAGAGAGGGAACACAAGCAGGGGGAGTGAGAGGGAGAAGCAGGCTTCTCGCCGAGCAGGCAGCCCGATGTGGGGCTCGATCCCGGGTCTCCAGGATCATGACCTGAGCTGAAGGCAGTCGCTCAACCAACTGAGCCACCCAGGCGCCCCTATGTCCTTACATTTTAACTAAAGAGACACACATGAGGAGAAGGAATGAGCTAGAGGGAAGATCTCAGGCTGTGGGTGTAGAGACGGAGGGGTCCAGGGAGGAGCGAGTTGGCCTAGGCCAGGAGAGGCGGGGACGAGCCACATCAGTGCTCCCCCCAACTCTGCCACCAGTGAGGTCGTGCCTAGGGGCCTGGGGCCGCCACAGGGGAAGCCAGAGCCCCCTGCCCACAGGAAGGCCCCGGAGCAGCATGTGGGGACAGTGGCTGGGGTTGGCATTGTGGATGGCAGCTGCCTTCCTCACCGATGAGCCAGGGGGAGCAATGGGGCCACCTCCTGGCTTGATGCGGAGTATGTCCGCCTTCCCGAGTGGCGTGGCCAGGCGTGGCCAGGGCACTGCGTCTTGGGAAGCTTTGCAGAACACCGGTCAGGGGTTCTGGCTTCGAGTGTCCTCCGGGGCTGGGTTTACATCCTGAGTGGATTGCAAGGAGGAGGGTTCCATTACTGTAGACCGCTGCCTGCCGCCGGCTCCTTCCCCAGCCTTCCTATCTGCCCAGAGAGGCTGGGAGGGTGGGGCCCAGGGTTCCTGAGCCTCCTGTGTGGGATCCTGCCCAAGGCCACGGTCATTCAGACCGGGCCCAGCTTCGTCTGAAATCCTACTTGGTACCCCCAGTTTCAGGTGTGGCAGGAGGCTTGGGGCTGGGGGACACTCAGGAAAAGCACCAAGCCTGCAGGGGGTTACACCTGCTTCCCAGTCCCCAGATGGAGAACCCCCAACCCTCTTCTCTTCTCTGTGCTCGCGGGTGGCCATCAGCCAGGGCTGCCCCCACGGGCAAGGCCAGTTTCCCCGGTCCCCGGACCAACCTGGAGGCAGCATGGCTCCAACCTCCAAGGTCCCAGGAAAAATTGTGGAGAGTAGGAAAGGTGGGAACTTGGGGCCAGGAGGAGGCACTCAGTAACAGCACATCTGGCCTGAGGCTGGGAGCAGGTAAACTGAGGCAGGAGAGCAGGAGGGAATGAGACGAAGCAGGAGCAGGTAGAGGTGGAGGAGTGGTGGCAGGCCGACCACAGAGAAGATTGGGGGCAGTCCCTGGCCTGTGGGATCTCTTGGGAAGTGGGCCTTCTCCTGGCCTCTTCTGGCTTGCTGTGATTCCAAGGTCCTGGGATCAAGCCCCACGTCACGCTCCCTGCTCAGTAGAGAGCCTGCTTCTCCCTCTGCCTCTGTCTGCCGCTCCCCCTGCTTGTGCTCTGTATCACTCCATCAAATAAATAAATAAAATCTTAAAAAAAAAAAAAAGAAAGCTTTTAGGGGGAAAAAACAAGACTCCCCCCATCCCACCCCCAGCCCACAGTGGGGCTGTCTCTCCATCACGGATAAATTAGCTTCTTCCTTTCTTTTAAAGGCAAAGGTAGTAGACTTGAATTGAAGCAAGAGAAATTGAGGCAAGACCCAAGGAAGGACTTCCCGCCCCAGAACGGAGGGCTGTGGTGCTTCACAGTGTCCCATGGGCCTGGGTTTGGGTCGGGAAGACCCCCCATGCTTGTCAGTGACACTGAGGGGAGGGATGGCACCCTTGAGGCTCGCGGTCTGCTCCCCGCTTCCTCCTCAGCCCGTCTCTCGCCCTCTGGGCCACTGTGCCCCTGCGTGGGGCTCCCCATCACCGTGCCCTGAGATGGGAATGACACATGGTTGCAAAGCCCCGGAGGTGCAGCAGTGGTCAAGGTCCCCCGTGCTCCCTCAGCCTGCCTCCTCCCCTCTCTCCGCAGCCTGGGCTGCCATGGGCTCTGTGGGCAGCCAGCGCCTCAAGGAGCCCAGCATGGCATGCACACCGGACAGGAGCGTGGTGGTGAGCTTCAGCTTTGACAGCTGCCGGCTGGAGGACGAGGGGTCGGTGGGCACGGCTCAGGGCCGGGGCGGCACGGCCGGGGGCGTCCCGGGTGTCACGGACTCTGGTGAGTTGTGGTGGGGAAGACCCTGAGCTGGGATGGGCCTGGGGGGGGCGGGGCATCCCTGAGCACTGTGCATGGTGTTCGTCAGGAGGGATCTGCCGTGGGGACAGTCAAGCCAATGTCTCTGTCCTGGTCACCTTTGCTGGTCTTCCTTCAGTGGAGATGGGCAAGGGCCTGAAGAGAGGGCCGATGTGAGGCGCAAAGATTTGATTTTCATCCTGGCTGTGTGACCTTGGACAAGGGCCTAAACCTCTCTGAGCCTTGGTCCTCTCACCTTGAGAAAACGGGCCAGTTATCTCTGTGACCAGACTTGCCGAGTAGAGGGCTGCAAGCGGGGCTGACGCTTGGCAGCTTGGGTTCAGCCCTGTCCCTCTGCCAGCTTGGGGATCTTGGTCAAGGTACCATTGTCTGAGTTTGGTTATGTCCTCTATGAAAAGGGGACAGTTCAGGGGCCATGGTCAGTGTAGCCTTAAAACCTGGCCTAGGGCTGTTCCTGCGCTCGGGAGCCCCCGTGACAGCTCATCTTGGGGCGGCTCTGGTTTATGCTAGGCCTTTATGCCAGGGTCAGAAATAGAGGCTTGTTCTCTGGTTCTGCCCCTGTCTCTGCATGTGGGAAGCAGAGGTCTTGCTGGCCAAGCCCTGCAGCAAGTTGCCCCCCCCGTGCCTAAGCAGAGCCAGCTCTGGGCCTGTCCCCAAGGTGTCAAGGTGTCCCCTGGCCCAGTGTGGCACTAGCTAGCATGTGACTGTGACCCCAGAAGTGGACGTAGCCCATGGCAGTGGTGGTTTTAACTATCATGGCCTTGGTGATGGTGGCTGAGTCACTCGGGTCAGCCCAGAAACAGAGCCAGTAGGAGAGACTTGGACAGTAGACAGAGTTGTACGCATAGATATGTATATCTGCATATGGGTTTATTTCAGAACAGAAGCAGCTTCAGGGGAGCCTGGACAAGTGGTCTGAAGTCCATAAGGCAGTGGCTTAGGAAACCCCAGGGGCCTGAGCTGTTTAGGGTCTGGGCTCTGGGAAGACCTAAATGTCTTGCCTGATTAGGTCAGGCCCACCCAGGACAATTTCACTGTGATTAATTTAGAGTCCACTGAGGAGGGACTTTAATCCACAAAATCCCTTCATAGCAGCAGCTCAGTCAGCTTCTGACTGAACAACAAGGGATTCATTCAGCCTGGCAAGTGGACCCCTAAAACTGACCATCACAGTCCACCCCTCACCCAGCTTGGCTCCCACACACAGTTCGGTAACTTAATCTCCAAATAAAAACACTTGACAGAGTCATGCCACTTCCTGGCACAACGCAGCTAAGCCCTCTACCACCAAAAACACGCCGACACTTTCTCCAGAAGATGCAAAGTCTGGTGAGCCTCGTTCCCACATGTCCTTTGACAGCCCATGACTCAAATTCTGAGATTTAACACGAAGGTATATGTTAGATGGTCCGGTCAGGTGGTAAAGTGGGCAAAACCCGAGCTTTGGGTAAATACACGCACACAGACATATTCCCATTGAGGTCCAGGAGGTCACGTGGCCGTGGCTGGTGTTTACAACCACCTTTCCCACTGCTCAGTCTACACCCTTTGCCCTCAGCTCCTCGGCCGGTCATGCTTCTTGGCCCAGTGGGGCGACCCCAAGCTTCATTTCTAAAGGTTACAATCAGATCGTTGCTATTTTCTGTTGACTTCAGCCCCAGGGAGTGGAAGTCGCAGGAGATAGCCGTGAGGAGCCTCTTGCTTTGCAGACGTGCTCCTATTCTGTTCCATCCCTGATCTGCCCTTAGTAGTCAGGGTGAAGCGCCCCCACCAGGACGGCAGCCCTCTTCTCTGCCTGTGGCCGGTGGCTGTCTTGCTTCCCGGTCAGTGGCACTGTCAAGTCTCCGGGTAGAAGCATTTCTCCCTTGGGAACCTGGATCCTCCCTGGGGGCCAGCAGCCTCGAGTCACGGGAGTAGAAGGCAGCCGCATTGCTAGCAGGTCTCTGAAGGTCCTCGGGGCCAGTCCCACTCCCACGTCCACACTGCCTGGACACCCTAGTGGTGACGGGGGCAGCTCAGAGCACAGGCAGCCTCCTGGGGTGTCCCGCCTCGGCTGAGCCCGCCACGGCCTTCCCACCGCTCTGTGACGCCGGCTGTTCTGTGGCCGCGATGGTGACGGCCGTGGGGCGTTGCTGGGACAGGGCTGGCCGTGAAGGGGGGTGGTGGCCACAATATGGGTGGATAGGGTGGCCATGACCATAATGGTCACAGGGATGGCGGTGCTGTGGTAGACTCTGCTTCTGGCACGGTGGCCATGGCTTCAAGGGGTCTGTCTCCCTCTTACCGCTGCCTCTGTTTTCAGTGGTTGACGAGCCGGTGCCTGACGACCGCTACCACGCCATCTACTTCGCGATGCTGCTGGCTGGCGTGGGCTTCCTGCTCCCCTACAACAGCTTCATCACCGATGTGGACTACCTGCACCACAAGTACCCAGGTGGGTCCCCCACGGCCGCGCCCCGCCCCTGCCCCAGCTGCCGCCCTCCCGAAACTCTGCTCGGGAGCCCGTGTTGCCGAGTGACTCGGGGCAGGCGCTCCCCGTCTCTGGGCTGTCATCCGCTTTCGGGCACCTGGCAAGGGGGGTGCAGAGAGTGGGGCTGTCCCCCCTGAGCGCTGGCTGCCGGCCGCCCCCCTCCCCACAGGGACCTCAATCGTGTTCGACATGAGCCTCACCTACATCCTAGTGGCTCTGGTGGCCGTGCTGCTGAACAACGTGCTGGTGGAGAGACTGAGCCTGCACACGAGGATCACCGCGGGTACGCTCCCGCCCGGCTGCCCTGCCACTCGCTTCCCCAGGTTCCCGGAGACTCAGTCTCCCCATGTGCGAAGTGGACACGCCTCCTGGGTCACAGGGTTCAGCGTGTGAAAGCAGGGCCCAGGCTTCTGTGCACCCCCACATCGTGTCGCGGTGCGCTGTCTGCTCTTTCCTGTCCCTTTTCCTCTTCTGGAAACAGCCAGTTTCAAGGCCCAGCTCAAATGGTGCCTCCTCCGGGAAGCCTTCCAGGCACTTGTAAAGTGTCCCTGGCCCTCCCAGTATTAATTAAGGAGAAAGGCAGACAGGACACTTCCGAGCAGGCTCTGCAGTTAGGGTGGGACAAGGGGAGCCCCCTGCTCATGGCCCGCTTCTCTGGCCTCTCCTAGGCTACTTTTTGGCCTTGGGTCCTCTCCTCTTTATCAGCATCTGTGACGTCAGGCTACAGCTGTTCTCTCGTGACCAGGCTTACGCCATCAACCTGGCCGCTGTGGGCACCGTGGCCTTAGGCTGCACAGGTAGGAACCTGGGCCGGGGCGTGGGTGGTCGGGGAGGGGTGCTGGCACTTCTAAGTACCCGGCTCTTCCAGAACTATCCCGCCACTCGGCTTCACTTGGACGGTGGCTTTCTAGCTTATTTTTTTAACTTTTAATTTTGAAACTATTTCAAGCCATGGGAAACTTGCAGGACCCGTGGAAGGAATTCCCATAGACCTTTCATGTTGGCTCCCCTGTGGCTGATGTTTTGTCACACAGGCTTTCTGTCTGTGCCCTGCTACACCTGTAGGCGTGTATACCTTGTGTCTCTGAATACATAAATATAAAATAATCCGTGTTTTCACATTACACCATTTGGGAGTTGCCTCGCCTAAATGCTAATTTTAGAGGTATGTTTTCTAGAAGGCAGGACGTTTCTTCTGTCATCAGGTCACAGCTGCCCGAGTTGGGAAGTGTGACACCGCACGGCGCTCTTCTTGGTGACCCATGTCCGCACTTCACCCGTTGCCCCGATAGCGTTCTTCGTAGCGTTCTGTTTCTGACCCGGGATCCAATCCAGGATCATGCCCTGGTTTCACGGTCACGTCTTTAATCCCCTTTAATTCCACGTGATCCTTGGCTTTCCTCTTTGACAGTGGTGACATTCAGAAAGGTCCCAGCCAGTGCCTTGTGCCCTTCCACACTTTTTGAGCAGAACTGCATCGCACACTACGAGCCCTTGAACGCATTTGCGTGACCATGTGTGTTAATCAGTGAAATCGGGGCTCCGGGAAACAGCATCGTCAGGTGTGTTTTGTTGTTCTGTTTTGTTAAAAAGCAGATGCTGGGGGCGCCTGGGTGGCTCAGTTGGTTAAGCGACTGCCGTCGGCTCAAGTCATGATCCCCAAGACCTGGGATCGAGCCCCACATCGGGCTCCCCGTTCGGCGGGAAGCCTGCTTCTCTCTCTCTCACTCCCCGTGCTGGTGTTCCCTCTCTGGCTGTGTTTCTCTCTGTCAAATAAATAAAATCTTTAAAAAAAAAAAAAAAAAAAAGGCCGATGCTGGGAAGGAGCAGGTGATCCTAGTTTTCCTAGTTTGACCTCTCCTGATTGTGCGCACAGGCCACAGATTCATTAACCTATAGCGTCTGAGCCGCCTCCTTCCCCCCTCAAATGCCGCCGAATTTCTAGAATCCTGTGTTGCTTAGGATGAGAGCAGGGAGGCTGTGGTAACAGCCGGCCCAGAAATCTCCGTGACGTCCTGGAACAAGACAGATTTCTGGCTCTGGCTGCATGTCCCAACATGTGGACAGAGGCAAGGCTCCACACGGTGGCTGGGAGCCGGGTGGCCACGGTCCTGGTCTGTCACACAAGGGCCCTTTGCTCACTGCCTCTGGCGGAAAGAAACCCCAGAAGTCCACGGGGGCTTTTCTCTGCCTCTGTCAAATGTGATGCGTGTTCTGTTCCTGTTTCATTGGCCAGAACTAGTCACAGAGCGGGTCGTGGCCCCTTGCGCACACTATTTGGTGGCCGGGGTGGGCGAAGCCCCTTTGTGTGCCCCTAGGTGATGGTGGCAGCTCGCGGTTGCTTATCTGTCTCTCCCCCCAAGTGCAGCAATCCAGCTTCTATGGATACACGGGAATGCTGCCCAAGCGATACACGCAGGGTGTGATGACTGGCGAGAGTGAGTATCTGCAGCCCCTAGGAGGAACTCCAAAGAGTGGCTGCACACCGAGCTGGGGACAGTGACTGCCATGTCCTCTCGCTTGGTGGGGGGGGCAGGGGGCAGGGACTCCGGGCGGGCAGAGAACGGCATGTTGTGTGCACATCTGTACGAGGGTGCAGACCTTTGTGATGGGAGGCGGGGGGGGGGCGGTCTAGAGGGACTTGTTGTGGGCCAGGTGCGGGGCGGGGCTGCGGGCTTTAAGTGGACCCCGCGCCCTGGCCCAGCGCCCACGCTCCCCTCCGCAGGCACCGCCGGCGTGATGGCCTCCCTGAGCCGCATCCTCACCAAGCTGCTGCTGCCGGACGAGCGGGCCAGCACGCTCATCTTCTTCCTGGTGTCCGCGGGCCTGGAGCTGCTCTGCTTCCTGCTGCACCTGCTGGTGAGGCGCAGCCGTTTTGTGCTCTACCACACCGCGCGGCCCCGCGACAGCTGCCCAGGCTGCAGAGCTGGCTACCGTGTGCACCTTGACGTTGCTGCGGGGGACATCTACTTCGTGAGTGTGCCGGCCACGGCCACCAGGCCGCTGGGGTCTTGGTCTCCTTCCGTAGGTGCGGCCTTGGCTGTGGCCTGGGGCTGGATGGGGCGCCCCCTGGTGGTCGCAGGGCTGCACTGGCCGGAGGGCCCTGGGGTGGGCAGGTGGGGCGGCCCCTGGCGCCTGTGGGATGACGCCAGGAGGGCCCAGCAGAAGCTAGCATCCCTGCTCCTGGGGGACCCCCTGTACCCCCATGGCGTCCTCAGCAGCAAAGTCCTAGGAGACAAGGCCCAGAGAGTCCCCCGGGCTCTGCGTGGGAAAGGTGGCCCTAAGCCCGAGTGCGGAGAGGGGTGGCTAGGTGTCCCAGTGCTGGGACAAGGCCCGCAGTGGGGATGGGGCCCCTCAGTGGTCAGGAAGGTTCCCTGAGAAGTGGTCTCTGGGTTGAACCTGACCTGTGTGGAGGGGAGCTGTGAAGATCCACAGGAAGGGCATTGGGAGTGGAGGGAAAAGCCAGTGCAAAGACTCAGGGGCCGGATGGAGCTGTGTGTTTGAGGGGCCATGGGAGATGGGGGGGAGGCCTAAAGGACCCCTCCCCGCCCACACCCACCTGTCTCCATCCTCCCCCCAGGAGCCCCAAGGCCCAGGCCTGACCAACAGCAGGTCGCCGAAGGACAGCCCAGCCCACGAAGTGACCTGTGGCAGCGGGGTCGCCTACACACGCTTCGACGTGCCTCACCCCAGAGTGAGGCGGAGCTGGCCCTCCTTCCGAGGTGGGGGATGGGGCGGACAGGGCGGTTCTCTGGGCATTGCCAGGGGGCGCCCCCCTGACCCCCGGCCTGCCGCCCACAGCCCTGCTGCTGCACCGCTATGCCGTGGCCCGCGCCATCTGGGCCGACATGCTCTCCATCGCCGTGACCTACTTCATCACACTGTGCCTGTTCCCGGGTCTCGAGTCCGAGGTCCGCCACTGCGTCCTGGGCGAGTGGCTGCCCATCCTCATCATGGCCGTGTTCAACCTCTCTGACTTCGTGGGCAAGGCAGGTTTGCAGCCCCTCCCCTGCTCTTGGGGGAAGAGGGCACCGCAGGGTGTGGGAAGATGAGCTCAGGGTCCCTTTGGGAGCTATGGGAAGGGGCAGGCCCTGAGCTGAGGACACCTGAGCTCCCGAGTGGCGGCAGGGGGCAGCCAAGCCGTGGGGCCATCCCAGACCGGATACCCCACCCCCACCTCGCATGGGTGGCCCCAGCGACCCTTTGAGGTCGTACAGCAGTTGGTCTGAGAAAATCTGGTTCACAAGGGAGCGGGGCTGAGTCAGTGGGCTCAGCTCCTAATCCTGCTGCTTCCTGCTGCGCGGACTGTTGCGGGTGCACCTGACCCTGGGGGCCTCACTTCTCAGGCGGGATCAGGAGCCCATCCTTGGGGGGGGCAGCAGTGCGGTGTTCAGATGGAAGCAGGCACGTAGCGAGGCCTGTATGTTGCTGTAACGAGGGATTTGGCGGATTGAATGGTCAAGACTGACAAAGAACTAGGACACGCCCGGGGCTGGGAGTCGGGGGCGGGGGGCGGGGGGCGACGACGATGGGCTCGGGAGAGACAGGGCGCCAACGTGTTCGGCTCCCCACAGATCCTGGCGGCTCTGCCCATGGACTGGCGGGGCACACACCTGCTGGCCTGCTCCTGCCTGCGTATCATCTTCATCCCCCTCTTCATCCTGTGTGTCTATCCCAGCGGCACGCCCACCTTGCGCCACCCGGCCTGGCCCTGCGTCTTCTCTCTGCTCATGGGCATTAGCAACGGCTACTTCGGCAGCGTGCCCATGATCCTGGCGGCGGGCAAAGTGAGCCCCAAGCAGCGCGAGCTGGCAGGTAAGGTAGGGAAACCGAGGCCCACAGGAATCACGGCTGCGTAGCAAACAGGTGAGTCGGGGTTCCAAGGTCCTGCTCGTAGGGGCGGGTCATTCGTCGGTCGCTTATTCTTGTGCGACTAGAGACCGGGCCCTGTTCTAGGCACCAGGGACATAGAGCAATGACCCTTGTGCTTGTGGGGCTGACCTTCCCCAGGTGACAGTTAACAACAATACACATGACGTGTTAAGTGGTGATGAGTAGGACAGAGAAAAGCCAAGCCAAGAAATAGGATGTGGTTGTTGGGCTAGGGAGTTTGCAGTGTTAAGCGGGGCAGTCTGGGAAGGCCTCCCTGAAGAGGTGACTGGAGCAAAGACCTAGAGGAAGTGGTAAGGGAGCCAGCCATGGGGCAATGCAAGGGGGAATAGCCCTCCTGAAAGCTCTGGGGCAGAGCCCATGGCGGGAGGGGATGCCAGGGTAGATAGGGGTGGGAGGCCCCAGGAGGGGCAGGACTGGAATGTGTGTTAAGACCCCTTCCAGTGCTGCTTGGACAGCAAGGAGGGAACAGCAAGGGTAGGGAGAGAGGGAGGCACTACTGTGCTTGTACAGACCAGGGGGGACAGGGACTCTGCGAGGGCGGGTGCCACACCACTGCCAGAAAAGTGGCAGACGCTGGATTGGTTCTGAGGGTAGAGCCCACAAGGCTGGCTGGTGGATTGGAAGCCCGGGTGTGAGAGGGACAGGGGTGTCGAGGAGGCCCCAGGCTGGGGCTGTCCCAAGATGTCTGTTCACTGAGATGGAAGAGGGTTGGGGGGACGGGGCACAGTGGTTCGAGAAGCCCTTAGACGTCCTGGGTTGTCCACAGCAAAGAAGCATGTGGAGATGGGACAGGCAACACGGGAAGCAGGAAGGGCCTGAGGACACCGTGCATTCGCCAGGGTGTAAGAGTCCCTGGCTGGCCACCTGCTCCAACCCCAAGGAGCTGCGGCATGGGCTCTGGGCCTCTGGGGTGGTCCTCTGAGCACCCTCCCCTGCCTGCTGCCTCATGTCCAGTGTCATCCACAGGGAACACCATGACCGTGTCCTACATGACAGGGCTGACGCTGGGCTCCGCCGTGGCCTACTGCACCTACAGCCTTACCCGGGATGCTCCCAGCAGCTGCTTCCATGCCTCCGCCAACATCTCCTTCCCCACTGGTCTCTGAGCCAGGCCTGGGTACCCCCCACAAACCCCCTGACCCGAGGCCCGAGGCCCCCTCCCACCCCCCTGCCTGCAGTGCCTGTGGGGCCCCGGCCTCCTCCCCGTGCCAGTCACGCCCATCACTCTGGTCCCAGGGTTCTGCTGAGACACCGGCCACCCAGGGCCACCCAGCACTGTGCTCCCCGTTCTGTCTCACGCCTGCCCTCCACCCTGTCTGTGTGGTGGCCCCTGAGGTCACGACCACCCCCACCCCGGATCCCCAGAACCCCAGCCCTCTGTCACACACAGATGTGGCCCTCAAGGAGAGGCCTCGCCACTGTCCCCATTCCTAAACGCTGGTTCTGCCAAACAAGACGTATTTGCCAGAAACAGTAGCCCTGGGTCTGAGTGGCCTCAGAGCGTGGTCTACAGTGGCCTCTCCGTGACCCTAGCTTCTGCACTGGCCTGGGTACCCCCACTCCCCCCGAGCCCCCCCCCCCGCCGGGCACCCCCCTGATGCCACAGGCCTGGAGGGTCTCTCTGCACCTGCCCAGCGACCCTTGTCCATGTCTCTGGTTCCTCCACCTGACTGTGATACAAAGGGACACCCACTCCAGCTGAAGTTATCGCTTGACTGAGACCTTGATCTTCATCCAGCGAGGCCCAAGGAGGGACGTGAGTCCCTGCAAGGAGGGAGGGGAGTGGGGTCTGTCCCGGCCAGGACCCTCAAGCTGAGGGGTTCCTGGAGTATTTTGCCAAAGACAGGCTTTTCCAGGGGGAGGACAGCCTGCCCTGCCATGCCCATGGCACACCCGTGAGCACCCCCCACTCTGTGTCCTGTCCCCTGTATGTCCACTAACTACCGCACTGGCCATTAAAAGATAAAGGCAGAGACCTGACCAGCTGCGGCCTCCGAGTGGCGTCTGTGCGGGTGGGGGCCCACCACCTCGTTCACTGGGGGTGGGGGAAGGGGTCCTGGTGGGGCAGGGCCACCCACACGGCTGGGACATGTCTTCCTATCTGCAAGGTGGCCCGGTCTGGCAGCAGGTGGGTCTCCGTGCCTCTGGTAGGGGGTAAGCAATGGGGTGGTGGGAGCTAGAAGCATCCGGGGTGTGACGGACACCTTGGTGCTCCTTTGGCCTTCGGGTCAGGGAGAGGGGCTAGATCCCATGGTTTTGAACAGGAAGAAAGACAAAGGGGTCGGGGGAGCTTGCCCCCTGCCCACAGGGATGGAGCCAGGACCTAAGGCTGAAGGCGTTGGGCCCCAGACCTGCCCATGCTCCTGATTCGTGTGGTACAAAAACTTCCTATACAGTTTGGTGCCTTAGTTTCCCCAAGCAGTGGTGTTGGGGCTTTCCGACGTGGGTCCCTTGGAGAAGGGTTGCAGACAGGGGCTAGCTGTCACACTGGCTGTGGTCCAGGCCTGCGGCCTCGAGGACCCACCCACTGGGCAGGCATGGGAGCCAAGACCTCAAGGCGATACCACAGGGGCCACCAGGTGGCGCGAGTGCACTGCTCCAGGTGGGTGTGATCTTCCCTGGGGGGGGGCGGGTGCACTCGGTTTTTCTGACTCGGGAGGCCCACCAGGGTCCTTCCCCAGAGAGCTGACCTCAGGATGGGAGGGGGTGGCAGCACTAGCAGCACAGCCCAGCCTTCCCCCAGCCCTGGAGGGGTATGTCCTGCCTCCCCACACCTGCCCAGGACCACACTGCACGGGCCTTGTTCTGGCGGTGTGCAGATGTGGGTGTGGCTGGGGGAGACAAGAGGTGCAAGACCTCCAGCCTGGGACTGGCCAGAGCCCTTTCCGCACCAATGGCCCTGTCTTGTATCTCAGCCACACAACCCGGCAGTGCAGCCTCTGGCCACTTCTGGCTCTTGGCCCCTGGGGATGCCGCCAGGGCCACTGGGAACTCTGTTCCCTTCACTGACAGGCGATTGGGTGTAAACAGTCCCTCATGTTGGAAGACGCCCCACTCCTGGCCCTGAAAGGTCAGTGCCGCCACCCCCCTCCCAGCCACTGTCCAGCACCCCACACCCCCTGGCCCTTGAAATGAACCACTCCAGACACCAGCAGTTCTCCGGTTATAGTTTTTTCTTTGTTTTCTTTTTTTATGAAAAAGATCACACAGAATTCGCCAACAAAATTTCAAAAGAAACTTAAAAAAAAAAAAAAAGAAAGAAAGAAAACAGTAAATCCCCCAAAAAACAAAACCAAAGTCTGGCTTTTCCTTCCCTTAAGATTGTCTGGACGAGGCCTCCCGTCCCCCTGGAAGGCGCGGGGGCTGGTAAGTGCTCTCGGGGCTGAGCTGGGGGGAGCAGGGCCCCTGGCCCGGCTGACCCCCTCTCTCCCTCAGCCTCTGCTCTCCCTAACTAACTGCTTCTCCATTCCGGGGGCGAGTACAGTACACCTGGGCCGGGGGTAGTGGGGTGTGCTCAGGATGAGGGAGGCCCGTGAAACTGGGTGCTAGACACTCACAATCTAATAGGAAACAAAAAATATTCTGCACGTCAGAATGTGTTCGCTTTTTTATAATTTCATAACTATTTTTTCACAGTTTTAAAAAGTTTATATTTATATATATTTATATATATTTATCTTTATATATATAATTAAAAAGTTGACTCCATTTAAAGGCTTATAATACAGGGGCAGGGAGAGTCTCTTGGTACAATAAAACTGTACAGGTTTGAAGAGCTGCCGCTCCCTCCGGGCGGGCAGGAGGGCCGGGCGTGGCCGGGTCGAGGGCTTCAGCACCATTGGCGTTGTGTGTAGTGTACAGGACAGGACCAGGAGGGGTGAGCCTCCCTGGGACCTCAGGGCGAGCAGCCCCTCTGCCGCCCCTGGCTCTCAGGCCCAAGTCCCGGCCACCCTGGGGGCAGAGGCCGGCCCTCAGCCAGTGCGCAGAGCAGGCCTGGCCCAGTCGGGGAGAATGGCAGGCATCTGCCCCCCCTCTCCGTCCCCCGTCTCACAGCGGGAGGCTTGTGCGGCCCTAGGAGCCCCAGGGAGGGCCCTCAAGCAGCGGGAACCCCAGAGCGAGTGACAGTTGGGTTCCCTGGAAAGCCTCTCCCCACTGAATCCCCGCAGGGCCTCGGCCAGGGGCCTGGAGGCACCTGGGTCCCCGGGGGCCCAGTCCGGCCAAGTGCTTACAAGGTGCTAGAGAGGAGGACCCGCAGAGGGCCCAGCAGAGCCATACCCTGATAGCTGAGAGGAGCCCCGACGGGAAGGGCGCCCGGGGGGGGGGGTGCTGGCGCCATGTGCACACGTATGCACACCTATAGGTGCATACATGTACACACGCATGCTAGGGTGGCCCCAGGCACACCTGCATGCACAAAACCAACGCATGTGGCCCCTGAGACGTGGCAGTGATGGTGAGGGGCCCCCGGCGGCGCTCAGGGTGCTCAGCAGAGCACAGGCACGCCGTCGGTGGAGAAGATCATGCCCGTGGTGGGCTCGTAGGTGCCAGCGAGGTAGTATAGACCCTCGCTGTCCTGGTACTTCTTGGTCTTGAGCATCTGCTCGTACTGCTCCAGGCCTACCACCAGGCACTTGTGCGACACGGTCTGCACGTCGTTCTCGTCCACGTGGGACGACTGGTAGAGGGCGCGCTGCAGGCACGGGAGGCGGGCATCAGGGCCAGGGGGCAGGGGAGACCGGGAGCTCCCCCTCCCAGGGGAAACCCTGAGGGCAGAGACAGAGAAAGACCCCCTTCTCTGCCCCACCCTTGAGAGGCCAAGACAGACTGGGATTAAGACGTGGAAAAGAAGAGAGATCCTGAGACGGAGACCCACAGACCAAGACAGAGGCCTGAAGGCCTAAGGGCCCCAAAGGGCAGGGAGACAGAGCACAGCGGACAGCAGATCTGAGCTGATGTCGGGGGCCCGGACACCACTGGAGACCCAGCCGCACCCCCTGCACGCTGGGTGCTAGGGGCTGAGAGGCCCAGCCTCCACCCTATGCCCCTACCTCCATGAAGTCCTTCCTCTGGCTGGAGACCCGCAGGGCGGCAGGGAGGCTGCGGCCAGACTTCTGGTCCCAGTGCTGTGTGTGGGACAGACACAGGGTGTCACTGTCAACTGTCCCTGGCTCTGGGGTTCTCGCTGCCTGAGGGCCCTCCCCGGGGCTCCGAGGGCCGCACCCCAAGCCTCCCGCCGTGAGACGGGGAGTGGATGCCTGCCAGCCTCACCGACTGGGCCGGGTGAGCCCAGCACTCACCTGGCCCTCATGGAGGCGCTTGCCCGGGCTGGTCTCCTCAGGGTGGTAGAACCACTTGACGCGGACCACCATGTTGCTGCCCCATGACTCCCACATGCTCTGGATACGGCCGATGTAGGGCAGGTTGGGGCGGCCAGCCGACAGGAACACAGCGCAGTCCCCGATTCGGATCATCTCTTTGCCGCGCACAATGGCCTTGTAGAAGAGCTTGCGGGCCTTGCCCTTCATGCCACGGCGCTGTGGGACACAGTGCGTCAGGGGGCCCCGGCCGGCCCTGCCCCTCCCTGAGCTCTGGGGTTCTGCAGGGGGCAGGCTGAGAGGGAGCAGAACCCCTGCTCACTCGAGCTGCTCTGCAGACCGAGCGTCTGACACAAAGGACCTGCCCCTATGAGGGGTTTCTGTTCCTTGTCTCGATGTGGCGCTGGCACAGGACGCTGGGGAGGGCCCACAGACCCGGCCCCTGCAGTCCACGAGGCTTGTGCAGCCGGGCCCAGCAGCCCCTGGCCCCCAACTTCCAGAGACGGGCAGTGAGGCCCAGCAGGGGTATGGGGCAGGCTTCCAGCTCCGCCTCTGGACGGAACACAACGTTGCACCCCCTACGGCTGTCACACAGCCATTCAGGTCACCGGTGGTGTGGCCTCGTTTACACCCGCACAGGCACCATGGGGCCAGGAGTCGGCCGCTCACATGGCCTGACCAGGGGTGAGGGAGAGAGGCCATATGCTGTCCCTGGGACCATGTCAACCCCCAGGGGAAGATCCTAAGGTCAGCCCGGAGCCCGCAGGATCCAGCACGGGGTGCATGTCTGCCTGGCCCCAGGGTGTGCTGGGTTTTTTAAGTCACTCAGCAAACACCTGGGGGCTGGCCACAGAAAAACACGCAAGTCCCAGGATGGAACACACCAAAACCCACCACGGCCCCAGGCAGCTCTGGGGGCAAACCCCTCTCCCCCAAGAGACCAGACCTCAGCAAAGCTCGGCCCTCCCACAGAAACGGCATGTGATGTCCTCAAACTAAGATCAAAAACTGAGCCGGGGGACTCAGAGCTTGTTCGCCTGAACAAGGGACATCATGCTCATTTCTACTTTCTCCAGTAGCCCCTTTTTCTACTTCTAATTCCTTGGACCTCCAGTGGGGACAGACTTGCTCAACGTGCTTGTCACTGATCTATATGTCCTACAAACTGCTCAAGTTGTTCTCGGCTCAAGGCTGAAAATAAATCCAAGCTGAGGGGGACAGCTAAGATTTCTACACCAACCCATCTCTGACAGCCATTAGGTTTCCAGCATCCCATGGCTACAACCTCCCTCAATCCACTCGGCTCCCCAGTGGGGCTGAAGCTGCAACAGTGAGCACAGGACTTGGCCCGGCCAACTGGACAGCCTGTCCTCATCCTGGCACTGTGATGGGCTCAAGAGGTGGGCTCAGCACCCACGCCAAAGGTATTCTACCAATTTTAGCATGCACCCCTTGCAAGAAGATCCTTCCTCCCTCTTGTCACTTGTGAGCAGGTAGAACATGAGCAGGAAGCTGCCAAGAGGAAAGGGGCCGTCAGAGCAGACCAGTGCGAAGGCAGGAAGGAGTGAATGAACCCTGGAGCAGGACCCACAAGCGGGTCTGAAGACAGCCTTTCAAACCCCTGGATCTGGCTGTACCTGAAGCCAGACGGCCTTGAACTTTTCTGTGCCAGTGGCCAACAGGTCTGGCCCCAGGCTCTGTCCACGGCAGTACTAAGGCCCTGATGCTAACACAGGGCAGAAGTCAATCACGGTGGAGGGCAGACTTTGGCTCAGGAACACCTGCTGGGCCTATAACTCCAAGAGGCCTAGTGGGGAAGGTGCGACGGCAGCCTATTGGGGAAGATCCTACATGCTCCGATCACGGTCCCCAGCAGCAACCTGGCCCGGAGAGGCTCTCAGGCTGGAATCAGCAAGCCCCTGCCCCTCTCCGGGCTGAAAGTCAGACAACTGACACCCCAAGGGGTCAGAGAAGATTATCTGCCCCAGGCTCAAGTTAGTGCCTCCAAGGCAGGGAAGCCCTAGACAGAGCGGGAGCTGAGAGGGGGCAGGGGTGCTGAGTGCTCCCCAACTCGTTGCTCTGTACCCCTTCTGGAGAGCCCCCCAGCAGCACTGGCACAGGGGCCTCCCAAGAGCCACTGCTCAGAAATCCTCAATCTGGGGTCTTGATTCAGAACCCTTCCCACTTTGCTGGCCTTGCTGATATACCCCAGGGAACGGACTCAACAGAAATCCCCCCGCAGCTTCCCAATGTCTCAGGAGGTGCACTGTCAGACCCCATGAGCTCATTACTGTCAACCCCCAAGTTCCAAGTCCCTACACCTGCCTGGGCAGGAACTGGCAGTGGAGGGGACAGGAAGGAGAAGAGATCCTTTGGGCCAGCCCGTTCCAGCCTGCCTCCCAGGGGACCCAGGACCAAAGGGAAGGGGCAATGCAGGCCAAGCTGTCCAGCTGCACCCGTGGGCAATGAGCCAGTCCTGCCCACGGGCATGGGATGGACTGGCAACCCTGGGGGTTGCCCCCCTCTGCACACAGAAGTTTCTCGGGCGCATGTGCACAGGGCGGGCCAGAGGGGGTGCAGGGGTGGCCAAGTGACCCTACATCTGGGCAACCAGACCGTTCTCCAATCGATCGTGGGTGGGTGGGCACCCAACCCAGCACCCACAGGGAAGTCGTTGACCCGGTTGGCCAGAGGGCAGTGAAGCATGAAGCCCCCGGCGAGGGTCAGGCTGTGGGGATCTGAGAGCCCGCTGCCTGGGAACTGCACGCCTGCCCAAGGGGCCCGTCCCTGCCTGCTTTCTGGCCCGTGTTCTGCAGAGGGGCAGGTCTGGGCCCCAGGTCAGGCAGCACTGCTGGGGCAAGGGCGCTGCCTTGGACACCAGACCTGGGGGACACAAGCAACGCATGGAACCACCCCACACGGCTCCCCCTGGCCCTGCCGGTGCGAGGGCTGGGCGGACAGGAGGTGACGGAAAGACAGACGCGCAGACCCCCCACCCTTCCCCTGGCGCTCGGCTACCTGGGTGGGCTTGCCGAACCACTTCCAGAGCTGCCGGGCGGGCAGGAAGGCGGCGATCTTGGGCCGGTTCTCCACGGATGGCAGGCGCTGCCGCTTGGCCAGCTCCTTGGTGGTGGGAAGGTGGACGCCCTCTCTCTTCTTGGGTCGGCTCTTGGCCCCCGGCCCGGCCTGAGCCTTGGGCGGCAGGGGCTGGGGGGGCTGTGGGGGGGGCGCCTGGGGCGGGGGCGCTGGCGCCTTCTTGCCTGGCGAGTGGGCCGAGGAGCGTGCCTTGCCTGCCGGCTTGGGCGCCTTGCTGGGGAGGGCTGGCGGGGCAGAGGGGCCGGCCGCGGGCGTGGGCGCCGCCTCGTCATCGGAGCTGCAGGAGGAGTCGTCGGTGGTGGAGGAGGAGGACGAAGATGAGGATGACGAGGAGGAGGATGAAGAGGAGGAGGAAGATGAGGATGAGGACGAAGAGGATGACGAGGAGGATGACGAGGAGGAAGATGAGGAGGAGGAGGACGAGGACGAGGACGAGGACGATGAGGACGAGGAGGACGAGGACGAGGACGAGGATGCCCGGGAGCTGGAAGCGCTGCAGTTGCGGCCACCGCCGCCCTGACCCTCCTCCTCCCCCTCGGTCTCTGAGCTGCTGCTGCTGCTGCTCCCCCCGCTGTCACTGCTGCTGCTGCCCCCACTCTCTGACTCCTCGGCCCCGTCCTGCTCCGCCTGGCCCTTGTCCGGGCTCTTGGGGTGACCAGAGTCCTCGAACTCGAGCCCGGACCCGGGCTCCTGGGCCAGCTCACCATCTGCGGCCTTGGGCCGGGCAGCCTTGGGCTCGCTGCCGCCTGCAGCCGGGGGGTAGCTGCCCAGGCCCAGCAGGCCCTTTGGCTCCTGCCAGCCCCCCGCCCCCGGGTCCTCCCGCAGCAGCAGAGCCTCTTTGGCCTTCTTGCTTTTGGGTGATGTCACTCCCTCGTGGTCCAGCTTGACGAGCAGCTCGGCCTCCTCCCCGGGCCTCCGGGGGCCCTTGGGGGCCACCTCTTCAGCAGCCCGGGCCTTCTTGGGCTTGGGCCGGGTGGCGGGCATGGCAATGGGCATGGTGACGAGGGGGGTGGGGGCCAGCACCGTGGTGGGGGCTGGCAGCTCCCCGAAGGGCTCAGGAGCCGGGCAGCTGGTGAAGGTAGATGGTGCTGGGCTGGGCTGGGGGGCTGCTGGGCGAGCCTTGGAGGCCTTGGCCCGCTTGTCTGTGGTTTCTGGGGGGCTCTTCTTGGAACTCGGGGTGCTGATGGGCTCCAGGGCCAACGGGGTACTGGGGACCTCCTCTGTTGGGCCTCCCTCCTCCAGGACGGCAACTCTATCTAAAAGAGAGAAGGAAAAATCCTCTGTTCAGGCCAGAGCCAGGGCCAGGGGCTGCCTGAGCCAGAAAGCCCTGTTTCGAGCCTGGCCCTGCCCGTTCCTGAGCCGCACCTGCTCGGGGTTCCCACTCACTGTCATCCTATGGGTGGGGACCCCGACGCGGCCCCCGGCCTCCTTGGCTCCTAGCATTATCCCTGGATGCTGGAGCGAACCACCTGGCTGAAGCTTCACTCTAACCCCTGACAGACCAATGTGCTTCCCAATCTGTCCCCTAGGCCAAGTGGCCCTACAACTGAGTCCCACCAGAGCCAGGGGGGCCTGTGCCCACCCACTGCCACACCTGCCCTTGTGCCTCGGGGGGCCGACATACCACTCTTGGCTTTGGTGCTGGGTTTCCGCCCACGCCCGCGTGCCTTGGCTCCGGGCTCCTCAGTCCCTGGCGTGCCCCCATCTTTGCTGTCCCCGGTGTCTTTGCTGGTCTTCCGGCTGCGGCGCTTGGCACTTGGCACCAGGAGGGCTGGGGATGGCTCCGCACCTGCAGGGCACACAGACGGGGGCTCAGGCCCAGCTCGCTGTTCTCCCAGCCACCTGAGCGCCGTCTGTCATAGGGGGCGGGGGCTGGGTGACCCCGTCGCTGACCCGGCATGGCCTGCCTGCAGGGGCTGCGTGGTGGGGAGGGCGTCTGCGGGGTTGCAGTCGGGTGTCTGTGTGCACAGAAAGCCCCACGGGGGCTCCTTGAATGAATGAACTGGGTGGTGCTGAGCTAAGACTCGCCCCACCCCCAATGCGGAGGAAGCTCAAAACCACCAAGCCCCCAGAGTCAGGCAACCCGGCCTCTAGTCCTAGGACCTGAGCTTCGTTATCACACACAGGGCTGAGGTTGGAATTCGGTGCTCTTGTGGACATTGGGAGCACGGACCACTCAGTCACGGTGACTGGCCTAGGGAGTTCCTGCCACTACCATCCCATGGACGTAAATGGTCCAAACGGTGGCCAGAGACCAGAGTCAGGCTCACCGGGGAGCCAGGTGTGGACATGGGGGTCACCCCCCCGGCCCCCAGACAGCAGGGCTGGCACTCACACTGGATCTTATAGTCAGGAGGAAGGAGACGGATGTGGGAGAGGGGAATCCTCCCCGTGTCCCCGTCATCAAACTCCACGGTGATCAGGTCCCCATCATCCTCGAGGCCAAGCAAGCCTGTTGGCAGAGGGGCAGAGTCAGGGAGGCCCGTGGACCCTACTCTCTGAGGGGTACAAGGGGAGCAGAAACCAGCCAGTAAGCATCCCTGGGTTTAAGATATGGAAGGGCAGGTATACAGTGGTGCAGAATATGAGCTTCAGAGCATGTGGTCCCAGCAGGAACATGAGCACTCCCATTCAGGCGTCCTGACTCGCTCACAAGAGCCTCCCCCAAGAGCCTTCCCCCAGCGACAGGGGGTGAGGCAAGGACAGGCACCCGAAGGGACAGTGGGGAGCGAGTGAGGGGCTGGTGGCAGGAGACCCCACCACTGGACAGGCTGAAGGTGTACGCCTGGGATGCCCCCCACCCCACTCCCACACGCCAATGCCTGGCCGGACCCTGAGGACATGGGCGGTGCACCTGATGCTGAGACCTGGGGTCTCCACAAAACAGGCCTGTCCACACACAGGGTTTCCGATCTGCTTCTTACAGACCAGAGGGGCCAAAAGGACAGCCTCCCAGGACAGGCAGGCATGGACCAGAGAGTTCAGGGAGGCCGAAAAAAGGGCATAGCACCCTTTGCGAGGGAGGAAGGGGACTCGGGAGACAAGGAAGCTTGAGAAACCCAACATCGAAACACTAGGTTCTCCGAGCAGTTTAAAATAAGGTAACATGGATATAAGCAAAAGGATATGAAACAAAATAAGATAAAAACAAGAAGGACACAAATGTTGAAAAAAAATTAAAAAGGAAGGAAGGAAAGAGGAAGAAGGGAGAGAAGGAGAAGGAAGGAAGGATGGACAATTCAGAGAATAAAAAAAAACTCTTAGAAAGTTTTTACATGGCAGCAAGAATTTCAAAAATTCAGAAGAATATAAGGGCCAGAAGGGCAGGGTTAGCCCTCCTCCCGGGAGATGGAACAAAACAGTGAAGAAACAGACAACTGACAGAAAAAAAGATACAGGCGCTGTGGGCGGCTCAGGAGTGAGTCCCAGGGAGTGGCTCTCAGGGGGCAGCCCGGGTGGCCAGGGACAGAGGACATTTGCTTCCCGGAATCCTCGGCCCCCAAGTCCCCGGCAATGCACACACACGGACACAGACACACACATGCACATGGAATTCCAGTTCTAGGAATAATGGGAACATCCTGACAGTTTCCAGAGAGAAAGAGCAAGTCTCCTACAAAGATGTGGTCATAATCACGGCCTGGAACTTCCCAAACATCAGAAGCCAGATAACAACAGACTGGTGACTCTGAGGTGGAAGCGGAAAATCATTTCCAACCTAGACTTGATCCCCAGCTCAACAGTCTCGAAGATCAGGCTAGAATGAAGGGATCTCAGGCACACGCGTAGTGCTTTCCACACACTTTCTTAGAGCCATGACCAGGCGGAAACCCTAGAGTGACCCCATCGTGGTCCAGGGGGGACAGAAAGCTCCAGGGGACCCAGATCATGATGAAGTGTTACCACAGTCAGAGGAAGCCCTGCCCAGCGTCCCCCGCTCCTCCTCCTGCGTCTGCGTGGACGCTAGGCGGCTGCAGGGAAGGCCGTGCTGGCCAGCTGGTCAGGAGATGGTGTTTTTTTATAATGTAATGACCATCCACGTCCCCGTCTCCTGGAAGTGTGGGGTCTTCAACGGCTAACCGCTCTGGCGTCTACTGTGTGTCTGACATCTGTATCTTCTGGGGCTCCTGTTATTTTCTTCGGCCTGGATCCCCAATCGCTAACAGCACCCCAACTTTCCCGGGGTGGGAGGGCAGCACCATCCTCCCTTCTCGGTCCACATGTGGAATCCAAAACCCGACCTCACCCGTTAGTGTCGGGGACGAGACCCACAGAGGTCAACGAAACCTGCGTGGCCCAAACTGGCTGCTCAGGCTGAACCCAGGACTCAGACAGGGACTGGGGGACCGAGACACTGCCCCAGACAGTGGGACCCGAGGGGCTGCGTGTGAAGCCAGCACAGCCGGGAGCAGCCTGAGGGCCCAAGGCTGCTGTGCCAACTGGCCAGCCCAGAGGCCCTGTGAGTCCTGCTCACATCTGCACCTGCTGGGGCCTGACCGGATAGGGGAGGGGGGATGCCCACCTCGGACCACGGTGCCCGGGTACAGACAGCGGTACTGCTGGCTCCAGTAGGCCGCGATCCTGGTCCCTTGTGGCAGAAAGCGGGTGGAGGCTGGCCTCACGTCGTTGATCTGGGGAAGCCAGGGACTGAGTGTTGGGGACGACCAGGAATGGCCCTGGCCCCCGCCCGCCCAGGGGCCCCGCCGCCCGGCCCCTCACCGCCTCTTGCAGTAGTTGCTCCAGACAGTAGATGTGGGGCCGGTTCCCGCGTTCGCCCTCCACCACCACACGGTATCTGCAAGGCCACGGCCCAGGTGTGGTGAGGGGATGGACCCCATGGACTGTCCCAGTGGGACCCCTGCACCTCCTGCCACCCCCCCACCCCCGAGCACCAGCTCTGCCTCCCAGACCTCCCCAGTGGGACATAGGAGCTCAGGGGGCTGCAGATGCCCTATATAAACAGGGGGCAACTCTTGCCCCTCCTGGGTCTGCTCCCTCCCCTGGACAGTGAGGGGTTGCAGGTCCGAGAGAGGCCAGCGCATCCTGGGGGCTTCCAGGGCCATTCACCCAGATCCGAGGAGCACATCCATCTGCCCCCAGAGGCCTGGCACCCTGGCACGGGACTGGCTGAGGGTCTTTGGGCCCTGAGCCCGGCGTGGCCCCCACCCAGCCCCCCAGCCCCACTCACATGTCCGGGGAGTGCAGTGTCTGCACGTGGCCAGCGTACAGCAGCTTGTCATCCATGGGGATGAGCACGCGCAGGCCGTCCTTCAGCTCATCCTTGTCAATGACGCAGGAGCGCGGAGCTGCAGAGGGGGTCAGCGGCAAGGCAGGGCTGGAGGTAGGGGGCAGCCGGAGACCCGCCCTCCCTGCCCTGAGCCTCCCTTCCTACCCTACAGGCCATGTGTGTACCCAGGTGCCTGCCAGTGCGCCCAGACAGGCCTCAAGCAGGGACACACGGTGGGACCATG
This sequence comes from Spilogale gracilis, assembly GCA_004023965.1. NCBI lineage: Eukaryota > Metazoa > Chordata > Mammalia > Carnivora > Mephitidae > Spilogale > Spilogale gracilis. The sequence goes on from PITA01006664.1 coordinate 79,055, forward strand.
AGCAGCCCCTCCTGGCCTGCCCAGGCCTTGGGAAAGCTCCTGAGTGGGGAGGAAGCGGAGGGACAGCCTGCTTGCGCTGCCCCTCCTCTACCCCCAAAACCACCGCCCCTGGGGCCTAGGCAGGAGGCTCCAGGTCATTGGCCCCCACTGGCTACCCCTTCACCCAAACTTCCAGGGCCTTCCACCTAGAATGCTATGGTCCTGGCGAAAGCCAACCCCAAACTTCCCAGCAAGGCTGTTGGCCCCCCCTGCCCCTTGCCCTCCCCTACCTCCAAGCCTGTCCTCATCCTAAAGCTGCCTCTGCCTTTCGGCTGAAAGGCCACCTGCTCCTGGCACCCCAGATCCAGATGCACCTCAGTCTTCCTCCTCCAGGCTCGGCCATACTGCCTCCGACTCCCCAGCCCACTCTTCCTGCCCCGTGGGACCTGGAGCCCGGCCCCACCCTGCTGTGAGCCGACTGGAGAAGCCTGGACAGCTCGCCGGGGTGCAGAGAATGGCCGGGACCCCTGCCCGTTGCTGCCTGCACCCGCACCCCTGCCACACCCTCGCCGTGGGCATGTGGACTTCCCACCCCTCAACGCTGAGTGTGGCCAAGGGACTCCCTCTGGCCAGTGGCATGAGGGAGGAGTGACCAAGTGCCAATTCTGAACTGAGAGCTCAAGAGGCCTCATCAGCTCCCACTCGCCCTTTGGGGCCTCTGGCAGCACGGCCACAGAGCACAGTGGCCCCTCAAGCTTTCCCGCTGCTGGAACGGGCCCAGATGCCCTGCGGACAGCTGAGGCAGGGACACGGCCTGCCACCCACCCGAGAGGCTGTCACACACCACAGCTGACTGGTACGCTCCAGAGCAGGCCACCACGGCCCCACAGCCCTGCTCATCCTCTAACTCTGCACCTGCCCCACCCAATTCATGTCCACCTCCTCCCCTCCCAGCTCCAGACCCCCAGGTCCAGGTGTCAGACGTACGTAACTTCCCGGGGACATCCTCCAGGCACCCCAGACTTCAGCCAGCAGAGCACGGCATAGGATCTCCCCCTGCTCCCTCCCTGCCCACCCTGCCACCACGTGTCTGCACCCCTTCTCATCTGCTCACAAGCCCCCTCTCCCAACACACCCAAACCCATCCCATCTCCCTCCACACTGCCCCATGGTGCTGCAGCCCACCATCGCTCGCCGGGATCCTTACAAGGGCCTCCTACCTAGACTCCCTGTCCCCGTGAGAACCCCCAATCTGTCCTCAACAAAGCAGTCAGAGAGCACTTTCCAAACCAATCTGATTGCGCTGACCTTTCACTTACAAACTCTGACAGCTTCTTGTTTTCATCAGGGCAAAGACCAGACTCTGACTGCGGCCCGCGACACAACCATCCACCCCCCAGCTCCCCAAACCAGAGCCCAGCTAGCCTCTCTGTATTCACCACAGACGCCAGGCACCACCCAACCTCAGGGACCCTGCAACGTGCCTTCTCCTTGTGCCAGCTCGGCCCCTGCCCACGACTCCCTAGGGAACACCCCCGTACCCCCTACTGCCGGCCGGAGCCGACGCAGCCTCACAGGTCCTTACCCGGGGTCAGCGGGCGCTCCACGGCCCCGCCACGAGGCAGGTGCTCGTCCTCGGAGAAGCTCGAGTCCTGATTAGGCTCGAAGTCCTCCTCAGCAGCCATGCTCTCCATCAGCTTGCTCACGGCTCCTCCTTTCCCCCGATTCTGGGGACAGAGCACAGCAGGCCAACGGCTAAGGATGCGCCAAGCCAAGTCCTGCTGCTTAGGACCCTCCCTGGAAACCTGGGGTCACAGGCAGGAAGGACCCCTGCCACGTGGGCAGCGGGGCTCCAGCTGGCCTCAGCCCACAGGCCCAAGGGAGGGCAAAGTGGGGCCATGAGCCAGGTGGCCTTCAGACACATAGTGGGTCTGAGAACAAACAGCCTAGCTGGGGATTAGATGGCATGGGGGCTGGGCACACCGAGCTCATCCCCATTTGGGGGGGTCACCAGGACCTTGCTCTTGGGCACAGCGGGCCTTACCTCTTTCTTCACCTCCTTCCCTTTGGCCTTGGCCCTGCTCCTCTTGGCAGTGGCTGGGGAGCTGGTGTGGGGAGCCCGGGCCTCGGGGGGCAGGGCGGGAACACGGGGCGGGGGCAGCGCAGCCCCTGAGCCGGCCTCCTTCCCCTTCTTCTTCTAGGTGAAGAAGCAACACAGGTGCCATCAGAAGCCGCCTGCCCCAAGTAAGTATCCGCCCTCCGGGGAGAGGAACAAAACACCTCCCCTCCCTTCACGCAAGTATGTTTGTTCTTAATCTTAATTGTTTTATTGCTACTATATGTTGCTTATTATCAGAAGAAAAAAAAATAGTACCCGAGTGCAACTTCTATCAAGTCCACTGTGCTAACTAGAACAACTAGTGGCTGCCCGGCACGTCCTTCCAGAACTTTCCACCAGCACAAACAACCACGGAAGCACACAGCCTATGCAGACATGTCTGTATATACGCGGTGTTTCTTTTTTTTTAAACACAGATGGGAATTTACCCAAAGTCCTGCTTAGCAGCTCCCCCACCTCAACTATTTCTGATAAACACAGACTACCTCATGTGCAGCTGTGTGCGTGCGAGTGTGTGTGTGTGTTGGGGGGCGCAGGTCAGTTGACCGCCCCTCAGCACTGGATGCACAGGCCCAGGCAGGAGGCTCCCAAACTTCCAGGGCCTTCCACCTAGAATGCTATGGTCCTGGCGAAAGCCAACCCCAAACTTCCCAGCAAGGCTGTTGGCCCCCTCTGCCCCTTGCTCTTTGAAGTGATGCCACAAAAACAGGACAGCACCAGTTAGTTCCATAGGCACATTCCAGAAGGAACAGGCAAAACCCTTCCAACTGCCTCTGGGGCGTCCCAGCAGTGAGGGGAGAGGCCCGTCCATCCTGCTCCACGCTCCCCCAGGGATGGTGGGGTGGGAGGGGCCGCCCTTCGCCCCAGCCCCGCCCACGGCATGTAAACTGGTCCCAGAGCGCCAAGAGCACACCCACCAGCTTCGGGGATCAGAGCCAACACCCTGGCTCTCCTGGGACCTTCGGGAAACACCGACGCATCATGGGTCCAGCTACAAGCTTCTAGGCCAGCGGCAGCGGTGGGAGTAACAATGCGGGGGTACTCGGTGTAAGTACTGAGGCAAGCTCAGGCTATGGGTCTGCACAACCCAGGGGTTATGGGTGGGCAGCAGGGTCAGACAGGGGTGGGGGTCACTTTATGCTTTTAAAAGACACATTCCCAGGGTGCCTGGGTGGCTCAGTCATTAAGCATCTGCCTTCAGCTCAGGTCATGATCCCAGGGTACTGGGATAGGACCCCACATCAGGCTCCCTGCTCAGCCAGGAGCCTGCTCACTCCCCATTTGTGTTCCCTGCCTCTTTCTCTCCGTCAAATAAATAAAAATTTTTTTAAATAAATAAATAAATAAAAGACACTTTCCTGAAACAAAACAACCAACCAAGTCCAGGGACGAGAGGATGTGGGAAATGAAGAATCATAAAAAGAGAATCGCGGGTGAATGTTAAAAAAGACCAGAGTGGAAGTCACGGCTTCCCGCCAGATGAGTGACATCCACAGCACACGGCATTGTAAGGGACAAAGCAGATGATGGTACGGAGCTAGAAGGTATTCGGCGTGGCTCCCCATTTGCAGGAGAAAGTGACAGATATAATTCTATTTTCTCATCTCGGATGCCTTCATCCTGTTCACATTTCTGAAATCGGAAGGCATCCTGCAGGTTGAAGGAATGTCTGTGACGTGGTTCTCTTGCCTTTTCCCCCAAACATCTGCTGTAAATAGACAGCCCACCCGGTGGCGTCCGTCTCCACGGCTGCACGCACGGGCCAGGTGGGGAAACCAAGACAAGCTCCTTTTCTGCAACGTCCACATCACTGTTCTGATCAGACAACACTCATAACTGCTTCTTTCCCACTGGCCAGAAAGCCCCTTTCTGTAAACCTTCTTTTTTCAATAAGAACTCCAGGGGCACCTTGGTGACTCAGTGGGTTGAGCATCTGACTCTTGCTTTGGGCTCAGGTCATGACCTCAGGGTCCTGACTTCCAGCCCCACGTCAGGCTCTGTGCTCGGCGGAGTCTGCTTGGGATTCTCTCTCTGGCCCTCTCCCCCCACAATAAATACATATAAATGATTTTTTAAAAGTAAAATCAGGCTGATGGCCAATGGGAATGTACAAGTCTAAAAAGGATACGAAAGCGTACGTCACGCAACTACAAACACTGGCTGTCCCTGGAGGAATTTCATGGGTATCTCGTTTCTCCTTTCGTTGACAGTTCACCTGTTCTGCTCTAGTCTTTCACTGTGTCGTCGGAAGGCTGGCACTGGGTGGGCCAACACGGAGTGCCGCACCTTGGCCAAGGGCCCAAGGTGCCAGTGTGGCCCAGGGGGTATTCAAAGGTCAGCCTGGATGATGGTGAGCAGCCGTGACCTTGGGGGGGGATGACAAGGCCACCTGTAAAGTCCAATTCATATGAGGAACCTATCTCACAGGGTTTCCTGACACGGGGACATGGGAAGAGATATATACTGGTCTCTATCCCTGGCTCCTGATCCAGAGCTCCTAAGCCCCTTGTAATTTCCTGGGTCATCGAGCATCTTTTGTCCTGATGAAGTGACCTTGGGTAAGTCCCTAGCTAGGCCCCACACGGGGGCAGCTCACCAGTGACACCAAGCAGGGAGGAGAAGCAGGAACTCTGAGCTCCATCCCACACCCTCTGGAGACGGGAGAGGGTCCAGAGAGTGAGTGAATAATCCTGCCAAAGTGAAGAAGCCTCCATAAAACCCTACACGAGGAGTTCAGGGAGCTTCCAGGTCGGGAGCACCTGGAGAGGGCAGGGAAGCTCCACACCCGTCCCCCATCCCTCGCCCTGGGCATCTCTGCCATCCGGCTGTGGCTAACCTGTATGCTTCCTGATAAACAGTCATAGTAAGGAAAGTGCCTCCCGGGTTCTATGTGTCCCTCTGGGGAATTACCCTAAGCAGCGGGTCCCAGGAACCCCCGCTACATGGCCGGTGCGGCCGTCAGAAGCTCGGGGACAACCTGAACTCTGGGACAGGCAAGTAAAGTGGGAGTGAGCTTGCAGTCCTGCGGGACGTGGCCCCCTGCCAACCCCAAGGAGTCGGTGCTGGAAGGGTTGTGAATGGACAGGTTTCCCTTTGCCAATAAAGGACGTACAGGTGGGAAAGAGGTGACAGCCTGCGGGGCCCTATGGCGGACCCTCTGGTGGGATCGTCATGAGCATTCTGTAGTATTCCAGCACCTTCCCTCCAAGGCCTGGGGAAAGCTGAGAGGTGAGCACAAATCACAGTGGAGGACTGGCAGATACGGCGCCTTCCTCACTAGCCCCCGTCACGGGAAACCAGTGCTGAGACTCATCCCTTACCACGACATCCTCTAGAAGAACGATGCTACTATCAGAGAGATCATGCCCCATCAGGGTCGGGGATGGGGAGGCCTGAATCAGAGGCCACTGCTGAGCACTGGCTGCTAGGTCGGAATGCAACCACCCAAGCAGGGGGACCTCGGGCCACAAGCTTCCTAGCAGCCCGCACAAGGAGGGGAGCAGGTCTGCCCATCCTAGACAGCTCAGAAAGCAAGCACTCCCCAGCTGGGGAGCCTAGGCAGAGAATTCAGGGAGTTATAACTTCCACTCGCTGCTGAAGAGCTGAGATTCTCCCGCAGGTGTGGGTGGAGGCCACGCCTCACAGGAGGACCAATAGTGTCAAGACTTTGTCCCAACGCAGTCACACAGCACATGACCATGGCTACAGAGATTCCGACCTACAGTTCAAGCTCCTCACCGGAGTGAGGGCACTTCCTCGACCTGGCGACGAGCACCAGTATGTATCAGAGACCTTCCTCAAGGAGCACATGGAGGACCTTCGTATCACAAGCAGGGGTTCAGTATTTTGGTAAATGCATGTCAGGATCGCTGCTCTCCTTCGGGGTCCCTGCACCTCAACCCCACGAGTGTTCCCGAGACAGGAGGGGAGGGCGCCTCTGTAAAGGAGGGGTGTCCGGCGCCCAAGGCTGGGTCTCTGTGCCCACTGCCCACAGGCAGCCCCTGCAGCTAGGGGGGAACAGGGCCCAGCAGTCAGGTCCCTTCCCGCTGCCCTCACCCCCTGCATGGAGCCCTTACCTTCTTGGGGTCCTTCCTGTCCTTGGCACGGCCGGTGTCCTTGCGGGGGCTCAGGGGGCCGCCCTTGCTACAGCGGCTGGGCTTGGTGGCAGTGGGGGTGGTGCTGCTGGGGGCCGGGGCAGCAGCCGAGGCGTCGTGCAGGAAGATCCGCTCGCTCCGCCGCCGCGTCCACAGGTCGTCGTCGCTGGCCTCGGGCCCCGCCTCAAAGCCGGGCTCTTTGGCGCCACGCAGCTTGCGGGCCTTGCGCCCCTTCTCTGCTGCCAGCTTGGCCTTGTCAGGGCTGGTGGGACCAGGGCCACGGGCACTGGGTGCAGGTGAGGCCACGGAGGGGCCGGGCTCCCCCAGTCCCTTCTTGGGCCGCAGCAGGCCGGCAGGTGACCGCTTCCTCACCTTGACCTCACTCTCCGAGTCGGTGTACTCAAACTCCGTGCCTGGATGAGGGACGAGGGCAGGGGTTGTGGACAGGGGCTCCTAGGACCCCCACTTCCCACCCACCCAGACGCCCTGGTCACAAGCAGAAGGCCTCGGTCCCACCCCTCCACCAAGGGAGGCTTCTCATTTTCAGGAGAGGAACCTGAGGCCCGGAGGATTCACAGGGCCATACGCCTGTGAGTGGCAGGTAAGTCCTGCCCACCCCACTGCTATCCTGAACCACCCCCCAAGCTCCCCACCCCGTGTGGCTGCCCAGACTCTGCTCTCTCCTCCTCCCCCACAAAAAACATCACCTGGGAACCTGAAGATTCCTGCCTGGCCCCACATGAGCTTCTCTGTGCCTCCTGTGTGCCCCTGGGGAATCCCAGAAGCTAGGGCAGGGTGGGGAGGGCCTAAAGCCCCACGGGGGTGGGGGGGGGGCAGCAGGTCTGAGGAAGTCAGGTGGAAAGCCCACATGAAATCCCCGAGCCCTACGGGGCCTCTCTGCTTCCTGGAGCCGCTTCTCACAGATGGCAGGTCCCTGGCACCCAGTCCCTTGTAGAGGGTAGGCCTCACCAGAACTCATGCAGCCCTGGGGCCCAGCCCCCTCCTGTGACCCGCAAGGCGTGGCCCTTCCCACAGACAAAGAGCCCAGCTCAATATCCAAACCCTGGAGCCCTTTTACACACAAACCTCTCTCAAATGCCCAGCTGCACTCCACCCCTTCGAACCTGCCGGCTGGAGCTTCTGCTGGCCCAAGGCACCATCTGTGTCCCGGCCTCTACCTGGAAACCCCCAGTCTCCTATCTGAGAAGACCCACTCGGCACCCTGGGCACTCCTGTGTCCACACCTCCATCACCACAGGCACAGAGCCCACTGCTGGGTTCTCACCCTTGTCTGTCTCTTCCGCCCTGCTTGGACCCCGAGAAGCAGATCCCACAGGCCTACTGACCCCAGGGTAGCCAATAGCTTGCCCACCAGGGCTCCTCTGGGAGGCCCAGCCCCACCGCCCAACAGGGGCAGCCTCCAAAGCCGGCTGGGCTGGGAGGGGGCACACTCCGTGGGAGGGAGTCACTGGCAAAGCTTAACGATCACACTAATTAATCTTTTGTTAACAGGCTTCCCACTGCCCAGGGAGGCAGCTGGGGGCTTTCATGGATGATTAGGGTGCAGGCCATAAAACGCAGGCTGGAGTTCTGCTGCTGGGTGTGACAGAATGGGGCCCCACCTGACGGCAGCCTCCTGCAGAACACCATCAGAAAACCTAGACCCAGTCCAACACTGCGGGGCCGACGTAGAGAGCACGGGACTGCCGGGTGGATGCGGCAGTGATGGACAGTGGACGCCTGCTTTGAAGAGGGGAAGTGGGAGCTTCGTAAGCAAGGTCCTCCTGGAGGATAAATACTTGATGAGGTGTGGGGGGGGGCAGCAGGAATGGTGCCTGGGCGGGAGCAGGGGAGAGTGTTCTCTGGAGGGCCCTGGGGTGGGGACAGGCAAGAAGCCCAGAGAGCAGGGAGCATGTACCCAGGCCTCGCTGCCACATGGTAACATCCCAGGGAGTCGAGTCGGTGTCCTTGACTTCCACCCAGCGTCCTGTGCTCCTGCCCCCTCCCCAAGAAATAAGGCAGTAAAGGAGGAACAGAAAAGAAAAAGCACTAAAGATATAAAACAGAAGGGTAAGACACAAAGAGACTGAAAATCAAAGGATGAAAAGGCTACACTATGCTAACAGCAACTGAAAAAGAGCCGAACTGACAACACTAAATATCAGACAAAACTGACCTTACAATAAAAATTGTTAAGGAAGGACCTGTTTAAATGCTAAATGGTCAATCCCTTAGGAAGATACAATTTATAAACAGAGATGAACATAACTGGGAAACATACAAAAAAAGATCATACACCATGACCAAGTGAAATTTATTCCAGGAATAGAAGGTTGATTTGCCGTAAAAGAAAATCGATGTAATTAACCACGTTAATAAAGGACAAAAACCACACAAACACCTCGATAGACAGAAAAAGTAAGGGTCAAAACCTAACACTCTCTCATGACAAAATCACTCAAACCAGGAATAAAAGGAAATGTTCTCAACCTGATAGAGACGTCCATAAAAATTCACCACTAACATGACACTTAATGGTGAAAGAATGAATGTTCTCTCCTTCCGTGATCAGAAGACAAAGGTACCTGTTCTTCCCATTTCTATTCAACGTTATATGGAAGAATCTAGCCCAGGCAATTAGGCTAGAAAAAGAAATAGAAGGTATACACATCTGAAAGGAAAAAATAAAACTAACTCTATATGCAGATGACATATCTTGTATTATAGAAAATACTAAAGAATCTACTGAAAACCTACTAGAACAAATGAATTCAGCAAGGTTGCAGGATACAAGATCAACATACAAAAATCAATTGTAGGGGCGCCTGGGTGGCTCAGTTGGTTAAGCGATTGCCTTCGGCTCAGGTCATGATCCTGGAGACCCGGATCGAGCCCCACATCGGGCTCCCTGATCGGCAGGAAGCCTGCTTCTCCCTCTCTCACTCCCCCTGCTTGTGTTCCCTCTCTCGCTGTGTTTCTCTCTGTCAAATAAATAAAAATAAAATCTTTAAAAAAAAAAATCAATTGTATTTCTATACACTAGCAATGAACACTCCAAAAACGAATTCAATTTACAATAGCATCAAAAAATACTCACAAATAAACTTAAAAGTGCAGACTTGTACAGTAAAAACTATAAAACGCTGTTGAAAAAAAGGAAAGACACAAATAAATGGAAAAAACATCCCATATTCATGGACCAAAAAACTTACACTGTTAAGGGGCCAGTACTCCCCAATATGATCCATTGATTTAACACAATTCCTATTCAGAATCCCACTGGGCTTTTTTGCAGGAATTCACAAGCTAATCTTAAAATCTATATGGAATGCAAGCATTTCTGAAGCACCAAGACAGTCTTGAAAAAGAACAAATATGGAGGATTCATATTTCCCAATTTCAAAGCCTCCTACAGTGATTCCTATAGTAATCAAGACAGTGTGCTGCTGGTCTAAGCACAGATGTATACACTGATGGCCTAGAACAGAGGGTCTAGAAATAATCTTTCATATTTATGTTTTGATTTTTCCACAAGGGCACCAAGAGTATTCAATGGGGAAAGAATTGATTTCTCAACACATGATACCGGAATAACTAGATCTCCACATGAAAAGACCCCCTACATCACTCCACACACAAAAATTAACTGAAAATGGATCATAGCCCTAAATACAAGTCACAAACCATAATCTTCGAGGAGAAAACAGGACTACATCTTTGTGACCTTGGGTTAGACAACAGTTTTTTTACATAAACCCCGGAAGTACAAGCCATAGCTTTGGACTTCATCAAAATTTAAAACTTTAGACAATTTACAGAATGGGAGAAAAAACACTTGCAAACCACGTTTCTAATGAGAGAGTTATAGCTAAATATACAAAGAACTTGTAATTACTCAACAAGATGACAAACAACCCAAGTCAGAAGTCAGTCAAGGGTTTAAATAGGCATTTCTCCACATACAAAGGGCTACTAAGCATATGAAAGGGCGAGCAACACCATCAGGAGAAATGGGAATCAAAACCACAATGACACATCACTGCGTACCCACTAAAATGGCTTCGGCCCCCCAAGAAATACGGCATCATCAAAAAGGCACAAAATAGGGTGCCTGTGTGGCTCAGTGGGTTAAAGCCTCTGCCTTCAGCTAAGGTCATGGTCTCGGGGTCCTGGGATCGAGGCCTGCATTGGGCTCTCTGCTTGGCGGGGAGCCTGCTTCCTCCCCCCATCTCTCTCTGCCAAATAAATAAATAAATAATCTTAAAAAAAAAAAAAAAGACACAAAATAACAGGGATTGTGGAGGAACTAGGGAAGAAATTGGAACCCTCACAGAGTGTTGGCAGAAATCTAAAGTGGTACAGCCACTTTGGAAAACAGTCTGGCAGTTTCTCAAAAAGTTAAACATAAAGTTATCAAATAACTCAGCGATTTCACCCTTAGCTTTGTAGCCAGAACTGAACACATGTCCACACAAAAACGTGTGCATGAATGTTCATACCTGCATCATTCATGAGTGCCCCAAAATGGAAACAAAAACCAAGAAGTAGAAAAACCAAATGTGGTATATTCATAAAATGGAGTATTATTCAGCCATAAGGTCTGAAGTCACACAAGAAGAAACAATCTGAATAGACCTTAATCTAGTAAAGAAATTGAATCAGTAATTAATAACCTTTAAAACAGAAAATGCCAAGCCCAGGTGAGGTCACTGTTGAATTTAACCAAATATTTAAAGAAGAAATTATACCATGTCTCTTCCAGAGGATAGAAGCAGAGGGAATACTTCAGACTCATTCTATGAGGCCAGAATTCCTCCAATACCAAAACCCAGAAAACGACACTACGAGACAACTACAGACCAGTATCTCTCATAAACATAAATGCAAAAAATCCTCAACAAAATATTAGCAAATCAAATCCAAAAATGTATGAAAAAAACTTATACACCAGAACTAAGTGAGATTTATCCCAGTTATGTAGGGCTTGTTCACCATTCAAAAATCAAAACTCAATTAATGTAATCCATCACATCAACAGGCCAAAGAAAAAAAACTCAACATATTAATAGAGCAAAATCATTTGACAAAATCCAACACAAATTCCAAACAAAAACTCTCTGTAAACTAGGAATAGAAGAGAACTTCCTGAATTTGATGAACAGCTATAAAAACCCTACATCATACTTACTGATGAAAAACTAGATTTCCCACTAAGATCAGGAACAAGGCAAGGATGTCCCTTGTTATCACACTCCTTTTCAGTATCATACAGCAAGTCTTAGCTAATGGAGTAAGATAAGGGGGGGAAAAGTATACTGATAGGGAAGGAAGAAATAAAACTGCCTTTGTTCATAGATGACATGTGTCTATGTAGAAAACCTGCAACAGGGGCGCCTGGGTGGCTCAGTTGGTTAAGTGACTGCCTTCGGCTCAGGTCATGATCCCGGAGACTCGGGATCGAGTCCCACATCGGGCTCCCTGCTCGGCGGGAAGCCTGCTTCTCCCTCTCTCACTCCCTCTGCTTGTGTTCCCCCTCTGGCTGTGTTTCTGTCAAATAAATAAAACCTTTAAAAAAAAAAAAAAAAGAAAACCTGCAACAATCAACCGAGAAATCTGGAAATGATAAGCTAAAATTTTAGTAAGGTTGCATTTTACAATCTTCGTATGTAAAAAGTCGATCACTTTCCTACATACTAGCAATAAACAAGTCAAATTTGGATTTTAAAGTACAATACTGTTTGCATTAGCGCTCCCCAAAATGAAATACTTAGGTTAAATCTAACAAAGTATGCAGATCTACGAAATGAAACTACAAAACCCAGATGAAAGACATCATTTCCATGCTCATGGACAGGAAGACTTGATACTGTCAAGATGTCAATTCTTTCCAATTTGAGCTGTGGATCCAATGCAATTCCACTCAACATCCCAGAAGTGGCTATCAATACACTAACGCCCAAGTTTTTATGGGGAGTCAACAGACCCAGGATGGCCAACTCAAGATGGAAGAAAACAAAGTCAGAAGGCTGGAAGTACCAGACCACAAGGGTTACCATAAAGCTACAGTAATCAAGACAATGAGATGTCAGCAAAAGAGAAGAAAACCAGATCAACAGAACAGCAAAGAGCCCCAAAACAGACTCCTATTAATACAGTCAAATAATCTTTAACAAAGTATTAAAGGCAACACAATGGAGACAAGGATATGTCTTTTCAACAAATGGCATTAGAACCTGTGGAGATCCACAGGCAAAAAGTGAATGTAGCAAAGCTTACACCCTTCACAAAAATTAACTCAAAATGGATCACAGGCCTAAAGGTAACACACAAAATTCAAAAAAGCCCTGGAAGATAATGTAGGAGAAATCCAGATGACCTTGGGTCTGGCAGAGATTCAACACCAAAGGCCCAATCTGCAGAAGCCGGACTTCCTAAAATTATACATGTTCTGCCTTGTGAAAGATACTACAAAGAGAATGAAAGGACAAGCCACAGACTGGGAGAAAACATCTGCAAAAGACATGCCTGATAAAGGACCGTTTTCCAAAAGAGATAAAGAACTCCTAAAATCCAACATTAAGAAAGCAACCCAATTTAAAAAGTGGGCCAAAAATCCTAACAGATATGTCACCAAAGTTACACAGATGGCAAATAAGCATATGAAAAGATGTCCCACATCATGTTATTAGGGAGATGCAAATTCAAACAAGATACTACCACACAAAAAAAAAAAAAAAAAAAAAAAAAAAAAAAAAAAAAAAAAGATACTACCACACACCTATTAGAATGTCCAAAATCCACAACACCAATCCTAAATGTTGGCAGGGATGTGGAACACCAGGATTTGTCATTTGCTGTTGGGAATGCAAAATGGTGTGGCCACTTTGTAAGAAATTACGGCCATTTCCTACAAAACTAAAAGGATTCCTACTGTATGATCCAGCAATCACAGTCCTTGGTATTTACGCAAAGGAGCCGAAAACTTATGTCCACCCGTGCAGGAAAAAAAAAACCAAACAAACAACAACTGCATACAAATGTTTATAGAACAGCTTCAGTCAAAACTGCCAAAACCTGCTTGTCACCAAGATGTCCTACACTCCCCCTTGAGCAGGAGAAAGAGTAAGTAAACTGTGGGCCATCCAGAAAATGGAATATTATTCAGTTAAAAAGGAACAAGCTATCAAGTCACGAAAGGACATGGAGGAAGCTTTAATGCATACGATTAACTGAAAGAAGCCAATCTGAGAAAAGACCTCATACTGTATGAGTCCAACTACATGACATTCCAGAGAAGGCAAAACTATGGAGACAATGAGAATATCGGTGATTGCCAGACATGCGTGGAGAGGAGGGAGATGAATGGGTGGGGTACGGAGGACTTGAAGGCAGTGAAACTACTCTGTATGACGGTATAATGGTGGCTATACAAAACCACAGATTGTACAACACCAGGAATGAATCCTAATGTAGACTATGGATTCTAGGTGACAGTGACAGGTCAATGTAGGTTCGTGAGTGGTACCAAGCACAACACTGTGGTGGAGAATGTCGATAATGGGGGGGCTTTGCATGGTGGGTATACAGGAATCTCTGTGTCTTCCTCTCAATTCTGCTATGAACATAAAACTCCTCTAAAAAATAAACTCTATTAAAAAAAAAAAAAAAGAAACAAAGTCCTGATATATAACATGGATGAACCCTCAAACAATTACGAATGAAAAGAAGCCAGACACAAAAGGCCACATGTTGTATGATTTCATTTATGTGAAATGCCCAAGATAGAGAAATGCAGAGAAGAGAGTAACGGTTGCCTAGGGTTGGGGGCAGGGGCGGGGCGGGAGAATAGGGGGAGTGATATGAAGGGGTATGGGGGATTTCCTTGGTGGGGGGAGATGAAAAGATCCTACAATTAGGTAGCATAATGGCTGCCAACCTCTGTGAACACAATAAAAGCCATCAAATTCTAACTTCAAAGGGTGAATTTTATGTTATGTGAATTATATTTCAACAAAGCTGTTATTTCTAGAAAAGGGTAGAATCAAGCCTGACCATGTCAATCATTACATTAAATATTAATAGATTAAACGCTCCAATGAAATAACAGAGATTACAAAACAGATGAGGAGGAAGGACCCATATAAGCCGTCTACAAGAGACTCACTTTACATATGAAGATGAAGGTCAGATGACAGTAAATGATCAGGAAAAGAAAGACCACACAAATAGGAAGCATAAGAAAGGTGGAGGGACTGTTTACTACCAGATAAAAGAGATTTCAAAACAAAATGTATTAAGAGATAAAAAAGAACACTTTGTCATGATAAAAGGACCAATTTAACAGGAAAACCAGAAATCATATGTGTATGTACGTAAAAGAACTTCAAATACATGAAGCAAACATCTATAGGATTAAATTACAAGGAGAAAGAAAATCCTGCAGTCACAGGTGGAGGTTTTATACCCATCTGTAAGCAACTGATAAAACTAGACAAAAACTAACAAAGATTCACAAGATCTTAACACTTCCAATCACACTGCCTGGCCTGATAGAACTGAATGATTTACAGAACATTGTATATAATGACATCAGAATACACATTCTTTTTTTTTTTTTAAGATTTTATTTATTTATTTATTTATTTATTCATTCATTCATTCATTCATTCATTCATTCATTTATTTATTTATTTATTACTTGACAGAGAGAGAGACATCACAAGTAAGCAGAGAGGCAGGCAGAGAGAGAGGAGGAAGCAGGCTCCCTGCAGAGCAGAGAGCCCAATGCGGCCTCGATCCCAGGACCCCGAGATCATGACCTGAGCTGAAAGCAGAGGCTTTAACACACTGAGCCACCCAGGCGCCCCAGAATACACATTCTTTAAGTGCACACGGTACATTTACTATGAAATACCATATATCCCCAAAGTTTAAAGGTTTTAAAAGACCGAAATTTGGGCGCCTGGGTGGCTCAGTGAGTTAAAGCCTCTGCCTTTGGTCAGGTCATGATCTCAGGGTCCTGGGATGGAGGCCCACGGCAGGCTCTCTGCTCAGCAGGGAGCCTGCTTTCTCCTCTCTCTCTGCCTGCCTCTCTGCCTACTTGTGAGCTTTCTGTCAAATAAATAAATAAAATGTTAAAAAAAAAAGACTGAAATTTAATGAAGGAATGAATGAATAAATAAATAAATAAATAACTGAAATTCATATAGAGAGTATTTCCTTTGACCAAGATGGAATGACATTAGAAATTAGCAATAAAATTAACAGGTAAACCCCACCAATATTTGGAAAATAATACTTCTAAATAATCACTGGATGAAAAGTAGAAATCACAAGACAAATTAAGAATTGTGCTGAACTGAGAGTAACAATGAAAACAGGTCAATAGAAAATGCGTGAGATGCAGCTAAGGCAAGGTTCAGAGAGAACTTTTAAGGTCTCCACAAGAAAAGAATGTCCCAAGTTGATAACCTAAGCTTGCACGTTAAAAAATAGGAAATGGTTGACAATTATACCCAAAGAGAAGGAAGGAAATAATGAAGAGCAGAAATCCATGGAACTGATAACTTCCAGCTGTATACTGATCAAGAAATAGAGCAGAAACAAATTATTTGTATCGGCAATGAAAAAGGAAACATCACTACAGATCCCCCGGAGTTAAAAGTATAAAAGGGGGAACTCTATGCCAACACTGCTGAGAATGTGGATAAAATGGAGAAGCCTCCGAGTTCTAAGATGGCTGGTGCGTTTAGGGATGAGGATGGGAGTGGGGGACAGTATGATGCTGTCTGGGTAGCCACAAGCGTAATGGTGAGGTGTCAGGCAGGTGGAGTGTGACCCCGGGGCAACAGGGAACCAGTCAGAGGTTCTCAGCAGAGAAGTGGCCTGATCAAGTTTGAGCTTTAAGACACCCTTAGCTGCTTACGTATAAAAAATACCTGACAGGGGTGAGCCAGAAGGGAGGCCAGCACCACTGCCCACGAGAGCCAGGCCCGAAGTCCCCAGGGAACAATGGCAGGACATGGCAGGTGTGAATGGGAGGGAGAAGGAATATGAAGGAGACAAGGTCGGGGCCTGGAGACTGTGAGGCTGCCCCAGAGATGGGGTCCCACGAGGTAGTACAGGCCACAGGGATGAGCTTTTGTCCTGCAGCCTGCAGGCAATGAAGCCAGGGGCAGCTGGGGGAGACCTGGCGGGTAGAGCAGGGTAGCACCCCAGTGCTCATTCTCCCTGTCCCAGCCCCTGCCAGAGGGCCTCGCATGGACCCCGGAGGTTCAGAAAAGGGCAGGAAGGCCAGGTGAACACACAGCCTCAACACATGTGGGACCACCTCAGTCCCCCGGAACTCCAGGTGCACAGAGAGGACACTTGGCCCCACGAGAATGGGGGTGGGCCTAGAAGAAGGTTCCCTATTTGTCTCAAGAAGGCAAGCATAGGACTGGAGATGCAGAGAGGAAGGAAGCAGGGCCAGGACAGGGCCTAGCCTCCAGCCGAGCCTTAGGGCCGGCTGTCTCCATGTGCCCATCAGCAAAGTGGGATGGTAAGCCTGGCTAACAGTGATATGACACTTGACCACCACCAGCGATGACCTTTCCAGGCCCCAACCCCAGGCTACATGCCCATCTCACTACATGAATGGCCTGGAACGCCCAGACTTAAAGAGCCTGTATATATTCCTTCTACATATGCTGAGCTGGTTCCCACCTCTCCCTCACATATTAACCTAGGTGTCACCTACCTGGAGCAGCCTCCTTGGGCTTCAACAGCCCCCCAGGGTGCAGATCTAGGGCTCTCTGCTTCCTGGAGGGACCTATCACCAGACACCTGAAGTGGGGGAGGCAGGCTACGATGAGGGTGGAGTCAGGAGCATGAACAGTGAAGGTAGCTCTGGAATCCCCTCCTGGGCCAAGCCACGCCCACGTCACCAGTACCACGCTACTCATATGGGGTTGGTCCAGGAGGCAGGGTTCCGCTGGCCTCCAGCTGGGCCCCTATCCTTCTCCAAGCCCATTTCCTGTCCGCAGGATGGGGCAGTGGTGTCCCTGGTATGCCACCTGCCAGTAGGTACTTACCCATCAGGTTCTGCCGCTCCTCCTTCTTCCGGGCCTTCTGCTTGGCCTCCAGCTGCACCACTGATAGAGATGGCCCCACTGTGGGGCTGGGGAGGGCACTGGCTGCAAAGCGAGCCAGCAGGCCCAGACCACTCTCCTCTAGGCCTGGCGACAGGGCCCGCTCCCGGGACCCCAGCCTATAGCCACCGGCAGCCTCGTCCTCCTCCTCCTCCAGCTCATCCTCCTCGTCCTCCTCCTCCTCGGAGCTCTCATCTGGTGCAGAAAACAGGGAGCAAGTCAGAGCCTTGGCCTCAGCAGGTAGTGCCCCACCACCACCACCCCTATTTGGCTGGAGCACCAGCGAGGGGTGCCACAGCTCCAGCCTAGCTCCTCACTCCTCATCAGCTGGGGGTGGATTCAATCCCAGCCCATAAACCGCCCCCCTTGGCCCAGTGCCCCCATCAAAGCAAGCCCACGACATGGGCATCCCGGAGAGCCCAGAGGTGGGCAGCGGCTTTGGAAATCAGAGGGTTTCTGTAAGGGGAACGCCAACATGCACCTGTGCTATGGGGAGTGGGACAGACATATGGACAAGGACTGGAGACAGCTCTCTCCATCATCTCACGCACGCACGCACACACACGCCCCGACATACAATATGAAGGCTGAAAAAGGAGGCAAGAGAGAAGGAAAGAGGAGGCCAGGGAGGGGCAGAGAGGGGGTGGGAGAGGGCCTGAGGGGACTTAGATGCCTGGAGGGTCTGAGGCTAGTGATAGGAGAAGGTGGAGTTTTTTTTCTTCTTGAGCAGACTCTGGGGTCCAAAGTTGACTCCCAGCAATTCCCTTGACCCGGGAAGCCTGGGACAAATAACCCTGGCCCTCTGTGAGCACTTTCTGTGAGCCTTTGCTCATCTGTGGCATGGGCTGGCCCTCCCAGCCCACCCACCCACCCAGCTAAGAGAAAGCATTCTGCAGGCCAAACAAGGACCAAACAGAAACAGGGCCAGCCTGTTCTACAAAAAGAAACCACTGTCCCCAGGGTCAAGGGAGCTACAAGGTGGCTATGCCTCCTGACCCATGGGAAGCCAGAAAAGGAGGGCACATAGGTCAGCCCACTCTGCACCAGGGGACTGAGGCGAGGCGTGGCCAAGCACTCAGGAAGAACTAAAACCCAAGGCTACCTGGCTGTCTTGGCACCCAGCGTCTCCTGGAAAGACTCTGAAGATGCTCCAGCCTGTCTCTCCAGTTGGTGAATAGAGACTTAGTGCTTCTCCCCAGGAACTGGCCTGCCACCTGGGGACCTATAGCCTTGAGCCCTGAGGGGCCCACGGGAACAAATGTGGGGCAGGCGGCAGGCTGGCAGGAAGTCTGGGGAAGGCAGTGCTCCGTGCACGTGAACCAAACTCTCCAAGAAGTCAGACTGCAGAGAGGTAACAAGCTCGCTTCTGATCCTCCCAGGGAGACAACGTAACACCAGGAGGATAGGCAGGCAAGAGAGCATCAGAGGTTAACTGCCGAGGGGATGTCCCAGGGACTCCTGCCCAAAGGTGCCTGTCTGCCCAAAGTGCTGGGAACGTGAGGGTGACTCTGGGGACCAGTAACCCAGGACAGGGCCAGACAAGTCTGGAGGCGACTCTCTGCAGCAGTTAGAGGGAAGGGAAATAAAGAGGTGGCCTGTGTTTTCCCCCATGCTCTATCTTGGGCAAGGAGCACCTGGGCTCAGGAAATGGAGAGGGAGACACAGCCAACTTCTTCCACCCCGCCCCAAGCCACCTCTGTTCACTTGGATGCAAAGGCCAACCCAAAGGGGTTGGGGACAGCAATGGGGGCAGGGGTTCTCTCTACCCATCTTTCTGAGGGAGCCTAGGTCTCTGCTGAGAGACCTCTTGGTGAGGGAGGT
>PITA01006665.1:0-98098 GCA_004023965.1 Spilogale gracilis
CCTTCCCCCATGCACTCTCCCCCCCTCCCCCCCTAGCCTACTCCCTTGGAAAGGACAGAAGGTGGGGGTGACCAATTACCCCCAGTGGGCCCCTGAAGAATTTCCTCCTCAGCCTGGTCCCACCCAAGTCTGTGGATCAAAAGAAAATCCATCAAAAATTCCTCACCTCCCAGCAGCCTTTTCCAGTGTCCCAGATGCTTTCCCATTTCTTATCTAATCTGTCCCGGCTGCAGCCTCTTCAAGTAGGCAGTATTGTTTTTACCAGTTTTGCAGATGAGAAAAGTGAGAATTAACTCCCTTTGCTGGGTGCCCCTGTGTGACCTCCACCCTAGCCAGTGAAGATGTCAGCCCTGATGGGACAGTCAACACCTATCAGCAGGGAAGATTGAAGTGTGGGCCTTGAATGATTGAGAAGGGAAACTGAGAAACCTAAGAGGCTGCTGGAGAGACCTGTGTACCCTTTAATTTCCGTCACCTTCCAGGTGTGATCTGGCTTTATCGATTGTTTTTAAGGTTGTTTTGTTCCAAAGTATCCCTAGAGTGTTTTTTTTTCTCATCAGTCTTGGTCCCAGTCATTTGCTCAGATCCTCATGCAAGGAATTCCACGGACTGCTAAACTGTGGCCACTCCCTGGATGAGGCAATGTTGGCCCTCTAGACCCCAGGAGCTCATAACACCCTGGGACATGGAAGCCGCTTGGGTTGGGAGGATGAGGGGAGGCTGGGCAAGAAGAACAGGGCCGCTGTTTGCTGACCATGAGCCCACTAGGTATTCTGCTCATGCCCAGAGAAAGGCAGTACAGAGTTTGCTCCTCACAAGGCTGGACGCTTCTCTCCTTCCCCCTGCGCCATGAGATCCTGGCCCTACTGTAGTATTGTGACCAGGCCCCCGCAGGGACTGCATCCTGGCGCTGTGCCCAGCAGCTGTGGGGCCTCCGTGCAAGGAGGGGCTGGGCACCGAGGAGAAGCAGGTGTCCAGTGATAGAGAACAAGGTGACCGGGAAGGGTCTAGGGACAGTGAGGCTAGGGAGTCCGGCGAGCATCGGAGGCAGACCATGGAGATCAGACAGCCCTGGCTCAGCCTCCCCCACCCCACCCCATCTTGATTAGAATGATCTGGCCCCAGAAGAATAGCAATGAATTAATTAGGGGTCTGTTGTCATGAAGCAGCTCATTATTAAAGTCCTTCTCCTGGGAGGGGAGATGGGGAAAGGTGTGAAGACGACAGCTAGTCAAATAGATTCTTTTAAAAGAGCCAGACCCTCCCCCAGCTGCCTGTTCTGGCCTTGTGCTCTGTTTGGAAGTCAGATGTACCAGAGCCCGGGCACCCTGTGCTGCTGTCCTGGGATTTCAGGGAGAGAAGCCTTTTGGCCTCACTTCCCTTCCCTCCTCCTCTGATGCTGTTTCTCAGACCCCAACTCTGAGCCCATCTCTGCGGCTTTAACCCTTGCTCTCCATTTGCGTTTGAGCCAGCTGAGCTCATGTTTAGTGGCCCTGGAGTTCCTTCTGGGGCCGCACCTTGAGCCCTTAGAGGGCTCTCCCCCAAGAGCTCCTAGCAGTCCACTTGGGAGCCGAAAAGACCACTTCAACCGCAGCAGATGTGTACAGCGGCTTTGCGTGCCAGGTTCCAGAGGATGTGGCGGAGGGAAGGGAGGGTGGGCAAAGCAAGATGCTTTCTTTCCCCATTCATTATTTTCCAGAGATGGGAAAACAGAGGCCTGGAAAAACAGGCCTCACAGAGTTGAGATTCTGGCGCTTCTGCCCACCAGGTGTGTGACCTTGAGGTACCTCACATTTCTGTGTCTCTGTTTCTTCATCTGTAACATGGGACTAACAAGGTTGTGGTGAGCATTTAATGAGAGGGCATGTAGAGAGCCCTTAGCACGATGTCTGACAATAAAAGGGGTTACATAAATATGAGTTGTGGCTAATGTTCCATTCCTAGCCAGCTTCCATCATCGGGTATGATTGAAGCCCTACTATGTGAATGCAGAGAGACAGGTGAAGCTGTACCAAAAAGTGTCTGTTTTCCAGGAACTTAACAATCTTAGAAGAGATAAATGCATGTGTTCACAGGTAACCATGCCAAGAGACTCAGTAAGGACTCTGGTAGTTCAAAGGAAAGATCAGGATGGGCTTCCTGGAGGAGGGGGCATTTAGGTTAGGTCTTGAAGGATGGTTAGGATCTAGGAAGGGGAATAAATTGTTAAGCCAAGACATGAAGACCAAAAACCCAGAGACATAATTGGAGAATGGTGAGAAGGCCGTGCTAACAAGAGCCATGCCTGACAAGTAAGGGACGTGAACTTTTCTAAATTCTCAATGGAGTCAGTTAAAGGTGTTCTATGTGTATGTGCGTGGGTGCCTGCCATGATTTACTTTCTTTCATATTCCAAAAGTAGCATATGTTCATCATAGAAAAAAAAAAATTGGAAGAGAGATAAGCAAGAGAAAGAAAATTACAAACACCTGAAATTTAAGGATTTTGCATACAGAAAAGGCAGGATCAAATAAGTGTTTTAAGAAGATTAATCTGGCTGTGTTGGTAGAACAGATTAGAGTGGGAATATGCTGGAGGCAGGGAGATTTCTGAGGTTATTGCTGTAGCCCAGATAAGAAGCAATAAAGACTCGGGCCTCGCCCATTAGCAATGGGAAGAGAAATACAGCAGCCTGGATGAGCTCTCTGCGTCTCGTGGCTACCACGCCATTTTCTGTACCACAGTGTACGCAAGCCACATGCATTTTCCTAATGACTCTTTCTTTTAAAATCTCAGGGAGCCTCCTGTGTTCAGGCACAAGCCCTGTGTCAGAGAGCTGTGCTCCCAAGTCTAGACCTCCCTTCCCATCTTCGCAGCTTTAAATGTCATCCTTGGTGTTAATGAAAGCCGGAGATTACTGTTCCAGATTATAAAATGCAGGGCAATTTTAGGCCATTGAAAAGAATGAGTTAATTAAAGAGGGTAATAACCCTCTTAAACGTCCCACCCTTTGCTCCTTTTCCAGACTGCAGGTGGCCTTCTTTGTCATAGTGGAGGAGACAGCTATATGATCTATTTTGTTCCCCAGGACTTATCTCCAGGGGCACTGAGCACTTTTTAGATGTAATTTTTAGTCTCGGTGCAAGCATTGTCCTCTTGTTTGACTTAGGGAAAAGTGAGGCCCCAGAGGGAGCCTAATGAAAGAGATAGAGTACAGGCTTTGGAATCAGGCAGACTCAGTTTGGAGCTTGGCTCTGTCACTAACTTGCTCTCGACTCTTAATGTTTCTTACTCTGTGAAATGGGGAGGCTGACTTCACAGTGTTCGAGATCATTTATGTTTATGTCTCCAGCCTTTTGCACATTGGTTGACAGGTTTGATCGATGTTCAGCAAATATGTTGAACTGCACTGATAAAGGGAGATGAGCGATTCAGAAGCCATAGCTGTCCAGTGGGGGGAAGTGCTACTCAGCTTTGCCTGTTCCTCCGCCCCTCCGCCCCACTGGGGTGGGCGCAGGGCATTTCCAAGGCAGTTAACCTGGGCGTCATTCCACCTGATTCTCACCACACCCTATTCCAAAGCTTGGTGAGGAAGCCTGCGTCGCCCTCCCCGTTGGCCCTAAGAGGTGCTTCTAAATCAGTCCAAAAAGCCAAAGATTTAGATACTATCCTGAGCTAGCAGGGCATCCGCCGGCAAGGAACCTGTGTGAGGTGGTTCGAATAGGGATTCTGAGAGCCTCGCGTGGCTGGAGCTTCGGGTAAACAGAGATTTCGATTTGGCACAGGTTGCTCATTATTCTTTATTAATTCTCCTCCCACCCCTCCATGCTCCCCCCAACTCTGTGCGCTCCCTGTGAATTATTGCTTTGCTGCTGTGTGATGTGATTTCATCTGCGGCTGCTTAATGCTTCAGCTGTCCCTCGCCAGTGTTTATCTTATTGTTTCCCAGAACAATCAAGTGCTTCCGCTGCCCCTAGCAACTTCTTCTGGTTCCTGGATCCTCCTAACTGGCCGAAGTCGGAGCTGGAGCAGGGTTGAGAGGTGGGGTTGGTCCAAGGTCAGAGCCCTGCACTCCCAAATGCCCATGATATGCACCTGTATAAAAGCTCTTGGCCCGCCTTGGGCCTGGGAGCTCAAAACCCTCCCTTGGCAGAGGTGAAACCAAGAAGCGGATTCTTTTGCTTCTAGATCTTGATGTCACTCTGTGCTGAGTCATTAAGGGAAAGACCCCTGGGATGAGGAAGTCGGTGCCCTTGTGAAATGCAGTTGGTTTTTAACCACAGGAAGGTCTAAAGCCGAGGCTGCCCCTCTCAGTTCTGCTGGCCACATGGATCAGTGGTCACATGGTGTGGATCAGTGGTCACGTGGCCATCCACCCCGGGCTGATGAGGAGCAAGGAAGCCAAGATTTAGGAAAAGAGACTCTCACTCCCGCCAACCTCCTCAGCCTGATCTCTGAACACTTCTAGTCACTGCTCAGGAAATAGTCACTACATCACCCATCAGAAACCAGGCTTCTAATTCTCACTGTTCCAAGATGCACAAGTCCAGAGAACAAATGGTTTCTCTCGGGAGCCCCTCCCCACATTCCAGGAGAAAGCCTTCCATGACTTAGCCTTCCAAGAAGGAAGAAATCTAGGAGCCTCACGAGCATGAAACCCCTCCCCACTAAATCACCCACCCCCTGGTTTAATAACTAGGGCAGATCCTAACATGCACAGAAATAGAAATAATTGTACATGGAAATGTCAGTCTCCAGTGTCAGAGCCCCAGTGATTGACCGACAACTCACTGGGGACCAGTTCTAGAATCATCTGCATATGTGTGGGAGGATGTGTGTGTGTGTATGTGTGTGTGTGTGTGTGTGTGTGTGTGTGTGTGTGTGTACGGGCACACATGGGGGCTGGATGCAAAATTCACAAAGGTTAGCCTATCTTAGTGACCTCCTTCCTTTTCAGGGACAGGAGGGATCCTTGGCCTTGTCTCCCCTCCTCCTCTACTGTCCTGGTTCACTGCGACCCACAGGCTGAGTTTCCCTGGCTCCAGCATCCCTCTCCAGTTGTCCAAGAATTCAGGGCCGGGCTCCCTCTGGGGATCCTCAACCTACCAGCCTACCCGGCTGTGAGTCTGGATGGTTAGTTAACATTTGCAGAGCTCTGGGGAAGAGAGAGACAAAAGCACCCTGGGAGGCGCTCCTGCCTCTGCACGCTTGCGCTCATATGTGTATGCAGGAGAGAGGGAAGGAGGAGGAAGGATCTCAGAGACTGAATTTACCAAAGCCTTCAATCTATAAATAATTCGGGTCATGAAGTGCTACAAAAATAAACTTCGGCTTGAATCCTCTCGCACAGCACTAAATGCACAGCTGCAGATACACTCACTCATTAACTCACCCTCAAGTTCTGTCTGAGCAGCACCAGGACTGCCCCACCTCTCCCCTCTTTAAACATCTGTGTGTGTGTGTGTGTGTGTGTGTGCACGCATGTACACACACACTCCCTCACACACACGCACCCACACATTCATAGAGTATGCAAGCCCTGAGTCCTGAGGCAGAGATAAAATCAAGTAATAAAGGCCTCTTCCAAAGTGACTTTTCTGACAAAAAGCGACAAGGCCTGCAGAAATTGTTGTCGAGCCCTCAGTAAATGCACATCAAAAGTCTCACCCTCTCCAGTTGCTCAGGTATGAGAGACCAAGCTTCCAAGAAATCTGGGCTCAGACATAACAATAACACTCTTCTACTGACATCACACTTGAAATGAGTCAAAGAATTCACATTTCTACTCCTGCTCGTCGGTTCAGGCATCACCTTCCCCAGGAAGCCTTCCGCTCAGGGCATCCCTCAGGCCCCAGCCTCACTGGGTGTTGGCCCCACTGCCCACCCTCTCACCCCCACCCCATGCAAACTCCTCTCACAGGGGTAGCCCGTGTGTCCGTGAACACCGGTTGGCTTATCCTTTGCCCAGCTCCTGGGGCTTCCAAAGAGAATCCTGTCCCATAGCACCCCCAGGGCCAAGCGCAGGCCTGGCTCACAGCAGATGTGTGATAAACGCAGATTGGACAGTCCTGAAATTCATAGCAGGTAACTCGTTTCACTCTTCTAGCCTCCTTTTTGTGCTCATAAGGACAAGAGTTCCTACCTTATTTGGCAGCCACAGAAACTATTGCACAAACAAGGGAAGTGACTTGCCTGAAGTCACAGAGCCAGTTAATGAGAACATTGGGATTAGATCCCAGCCCTCCAGACACGAACCGGTTCCTCCCTCTGCATGGGGAACCTCTCTACCAAGAGGCCCAAGAAGAAGAAGATTCCCAGTTGCTTTTCAGCAGCTCTTGCCAAGTAAATAAATGTATAAATACTATTACTACTTATGCTACTAGTATTACTAATAAAGTGACAGAGTGACAAATCCCAGGCAGGGGCTCCATAATTTAGAGTTAACTATAGAAGAAATTGATGCACAAGAAAAAGGGTTTGGAGGAGCCTACAGGTAAGCTAGTTAATTGGAATTGGATATGCTGATTCGAATTGGATGTTCAAGTAAAGAGGCTGTCATTAATTTCTGCACAGGCCTAGCTGTGGTTTAAAGGCAAGTACTGATGGGATCACTCTTTCCTTCTCACTTAGCAGAGGCCCTTCCCAGCCTGAGGGCCCAGCAGTCTCCCTCACCTGGGCTGCACCTCACATCCTCCTGCCCCACAGATGGCCCTGATAAACTGACTCTTTGTCCCCCAACAAAGGTCCCTCAAAATTAGGTTCTGGGTTTATTGTCAACTCCAGGAAATGGGTAATTGCCCCACCTGGACCTTGGCGCTCGAAAAGGGAAGTGTGAGTGAGAAGAGAACTAGGACTTTCCGTCTTTCGCATCTGTTCTGTCTGTTCTTTTCCTGGCGGTGATGACAGCTCCATTCGCCCCCTGTTAGCCTCTCCTAAGAGAGTCACAGGGCACCTGAGAGGCCGGACTGTGTGTGAGAACCCCAGCCCTGCCACCCTTTAGCCGTGTGATCTTGGGAACACCACTTCATTCTTCCAGCCTCAAATGTCCTATCTACAAAATGGGAACACTTGTAAGATAAGAGAGCTGGGTTTTGTTAAGTGCTTTCCACAGTGCTTGGCACACCCTAGGAGCAATGTCAGGGTAGCTGTTAAGTTCTTGAGGCAAATTCACTAGGTCTGTGCTACTGGCGACTGCCTTCAGGTGGGGCCACATTGAGCCAAGAAGCAAAAGAAGTTATCCTGTGTTCATAACCCTCCTGAGAGAAGATCACAGGCTTCTGTGGCCACTCAGTATTGCAGTCAGCACTCTCTGCTATAGGAATTCTTGCCAGAACCAGCCTGAATTTCCTAGCACGACAGCGTGGGCACCTTCTGTCTTTTGCCAGTTTCAGTAAAGACTGTCACCCTCCACTGCAGCAGGCTGGCCCTCTTAACTCACCTCGTGAGCTCTGTCCAAGCAAAATGGCTTCCGTAGCTCCTGCATGTCCACTGAGGCAGGCCCTCTTGAGAGAGGAGGAGCCCAACCAGAAAGACATGTTCAGATGACTCACCTGCCCCCCTTCTCTGCCCCAGCTCCTCCCCGGCCCCATGCAGCTCAGGCCTTCTCTTGGACTGTCCGTGACCTACTTCAGTCCATTGTCATCCTTGTGGTCACTGAAACCTGGCCTGGGGGACGCAGACTGAAAAATTGAAAGCTTTGTCACTGCAGTTTAGTAGTGATTCTGGGACAGTACCGAATAGATGCGATTCATTGGATTTCAAAATCCCACCTTGGCTCAGGACTCCCTGACCATCACCACAACACTACCATCTTGTGTCTGGCAAGGAGAGAGACAGCTCTGAACCTCAGAACTTTCTCTCCCAGGCAGAGCAGTCTGGGAAACTGTGTGCTTGCCCCACAGCAAGACTCTCATCCCTGGCAGTGCTCCTGGGGCCCTGTCTCCATCTGCCATGTGCTCTCCTCTGAGCCACACGGGCTGCAGCCGGGTTGAGCCCCGGTTCCAGCACTGGCCAGCCATGAGCCTAGAGTGGAAGAGCTTAGGGGAGGTGAGCTCCAAAGCCCTTAGAGCTCTAACACTTGCTACCGTGGTTCTCCTTTGGCCAGCGCTGACTGACAGATCACCTTCGCTTCTCATCCAGAAGGAAAAACTGAGGCTCACGGGAGGGATCTGAACACAAACTGTACCATTAAGCAGAACTCAAGCCCAGGCGCAGAGTCCTAACAGAAACCCAGGAACCCTGCTTCCCAAACCTACACTCTCCGCACTTTGGCGCGTTGTTCAGAGGGTGCACAGGGTGTCGGGGAGGGGAAAGAGCTCTGCTGCCTACTGCCCATCTGACCTCCCCTGTCACCTGCCTGCCAGACCCTGTCCCCACCCTGTGCCTTGATGCCCTGCCCTCCTGGCCCCATCCTTCATCTTCTCTGCCTTTCCGCTGGTGTCTCTCAGAGGGCTACACAAGCCAGAGGCAGATAGCATGGGATGAAGGAGTAAGTGGGGAGGCAATAGTGCTCTTCCCTCCAGGGATTTAGACTGAATGAAATAGGATCGCTGAGTTCAGGTTCAGTACCAAGAACAGTTTCTGTTCTGGTTTTGTTTTAGCTTTGACGTTTGAGAGTTATGTAGGTTTGATTCTGGCTTCAACTGCTTTGTTAAAAGATTGGGGTTGCATATGAGGGGAGAAAAAAACCTGTGTAGATCTCTGATTCAGGAGTTAGTGGCTGGGATTAGTCCTAAGTGGGATGCAGCAGAGTGTGTAACGATAAGTTGACTTTGCTTCAGTTCCAGCTCCAAGCTGGCCATGGCTACCATCTCGTTCCACAGACCATGAGGGAAGGCCAGACTTGTGGCGTTCCTCCTCTGGACTGTGTGTCCAGGCCCTTCCAGGGAGGCAGGCAGGTGCCTGGGTTCATGGGGAGGAGGCCACCCCAACTGGCAGAAGGTTAGCTAGCCTCTCCAGGCAGGGAGATCTTGGGTTGGGCCTGACCCACGGCTCCTGTGGAGCAGAGCCAGTACCTTGTGGAGACTTAAATCTCCCTGAAGAGGAGCAGCTCTCATGGGGATCATGATGAGAAGCACTGGATCATTTCTCCTGCAAAGGAAGAAACAGAGCCCGAACTCCCCCATGAAATGGAGACCGACACAGAGGTCAAGCTAGCCAGAAGCCATGACTCTCACACCTTTCCTTTTTGACTAAAAACTACTACATTTCTGGAAGGATCTCAAGCTAATCCCAGATCTGTTCATCTAAGAGATATGCTGCTTCGAATGTTTAGGGGAACCTTTGTAATTGTAGGGCATTTTTCCAGGTAGAGACTCTTCCCTCTGCTTCATCCGTAATCATATTTGCCCCACGGGAGAAGATAGTAACGTCAGCTTCATGAAATCATCGCTGACCCCAGAGTCTTCCTCCACTCTCTGAGAATAAATTAAATGACCTCTCAAGCACCTCCCCTGGATGCGACAGCTTTGAACACAGGAAGCCACTAGTTAGGCAGAGAAAGGGCAGAGGGGAATTTATTGTGGCATCAGGCACCAAGGCTGGCTCTTGGAATGAGATGGTCCTGGTCCTTGCCCTCAGGAACTCCTGGTGTGGTGGGAGAAACAGGCAGAGGGAAGGGCCTGGTTAGAAGTACAAGAGGAAATTGAAAGGGAATGTGACAGGGCAGGCGGCCTGAGTTCATGAGACTTGAGCAGCTGGTTCATAGTCCATGTCTTTTCAGCAAGTATTTCTCAAGCATCACATTTTATCCATCACCAGCCAGGTTCCCGAACCCATTCTAGTCCCCAGAGGGTTATTAGAGAAATAGAAAACGCATCCTTGCCTTCCCGGTGTTGACAGACTTACGCACATGTGAGCCAATTAGAGAACAATGTGAGTGGGTAGTCGGGACATGGTAGCTGCTGCACATACAATGAGCAGATCAATTGATTATAATCCTAAGGCAAAATGGCTGATAGGGAAAAAAAAGGCATCAGGGTCCTGAGCAATTAGTATGATGGAGAGATTAGGGAGGGCTTCATGGAGGAAATAAGGCTGCAGCTAGAGGGGCTTTAGATGGGCAGAAGACAGAGAAAACAAACCACGGTGGGGATTATTTGGCCAGCGGTCAGCTGCCGTGTTAGGAACAAGAAACCTGAAGGCAGGAACATATTCAAACCGAGGACTCCTGGACACCAGCTTTTTGTATGACCTTAAGGACCATCTTCTGCTGAGTCTACACAGAGCTTAGACTAGCCCTCTCAACCCCCCAGACCAGCAGCCTGCACATCACCTGGGAATTTGTTATAAGTGAGATTTTTCAAGCCTCATTTCCACTGAATCAGAAACTCTGGGGGCGGGCTCAGTAAGCCTTTTCCCAAGCCCCTCTCCCCCACCCCGGACATGATTCTCAAGGGGTGCAGCCTGGAAAACCACTGGACTCCATCACTGCTTCTAGACCCTGGCTGCTCATCAGATTCACCTGGGAGCTTTGAATCCCCAAGAAGATGCCCAGGCCACACCCACAGAGATTCTGATTAACAGATCCAGCCCTGGCATTCGTATCTTTTAAAACTCCCCAGGCGGTTCTGATGTGCAGCCAGGCTGAGAAGCAGTGAATTTGATGGTGTCCGAGTCCTTTCTTTCTGACTTATTATCCGGAGCTGGGCTCTTGAGAGTCTGAGCCAGGATTCCCAGCTCCCCGAAATCCTAGGGTGAATTTGCACAATGCAGGGGATATGTTTGGGGGCAGAAAGACCTTCTTGAGAGTCTAAAAATCTTGAATCTCTTGATGACCAGCTTTTTGATAGTTTAGATGATTGTTTAACCATTCTTCTTCCCCTGCCTGAACATTGTGAGCAGGTGCTGACTCCCCTTCCCCTAACACATGTTAAGTGTGCATAAGCACACACTCACACACCCTCCACACAGTGCTGTAAATATATGTAGACTCACGCCACAATACCCCAATAACCACATTGGGATATTCAGAGTTGTGCCTAAGGGCACATATGCACACAGATGAGCCCACCGTCAGAAGTCCCAGACCGGGCACACTGAGACCACTTAGGAAAGGATCTCTCTTGGTGGAAGCTGGGCTGTTTAAACTGAGAAGCACATCTACCTTCCCCGAAGTCTAGTCTGGTTCAGCATAGAAATGAGAGGTAGGGTAGGGGGTAGAGGGAATTATCTTCGGTAAGGTGGCCTGGTCTAGGTCAAAGGGTCATCCC
This sequence comes from Spilogale gracilis, assembly GCA_004023965.1. NCBI lineage: Eukaryota > Metazoa > Chordata > Mammalia > Carnivora > Mephitidae > Spilogale > Spilogale gracilis. The sequence goes on from PITA01006665.1 coordinate 11,190, forward strand.
ACAGGGAGGACAGCTGAGTAGCAATGCTGAGGATGCCTTGTTTCTTTTGCAGATTCGAGCCGATGGCCCTCCCCATGGAGGGGTCCAGTACGAGATGGTCTCTGTGCTCAAAGACGGGAGCCCCATCCTCCGGGACATGGCCTTCTCCATTGATGAGCGTTACCTGTACATCATGTCTGAGAGACAGGTCAGTGCTGACACCCATCCCTTTTCAAAGCCCAGGAGTAACCGATAACCTGTGACCTTTGTTCAGAAACTGTTCTTCTAACCAGAGAGACCACCGGGCTTGTGGCTCAGAGGTCCAGGGAGAGGCAGAGTCCTTGGAGGCTTTTTCAGGGAGCCAGAGAAAAGCAACTGGGGCCAGCCACTTCCCGGAGGCTTCTCTCCAGGCCACAGCCCCTGTCTCAGTGTGTGATGAACAGTCCTGCAAGAATAGGCCAGACTGCATGGAGCAGCTTGGTGTGATTAGAGGGTAGATTTACAGCTCCCGGGCCCACGGAGTCTGCTGCTCAAGGGAGCCAAAGAAGTGTAAATAATCCAGGCCTCCTGGCTGGGCCTGATCCTGGGAGAGACAGACTCAAGATGGGGCCCCAGAAGGAGATAAAAATCTTGGCCTAACTCATAGACTGATGCCAGTAGAAGCTGGCCAGCTCTGGGAAGCAAAGTTGGCCTGAGAAATAGACTCCTACCCTCTGTGGGGTTACTCTTGAGTAGGGTCCCCACCTTCTCTGATGGAGTGTTATTCCCACCTGAGTGTATTTGCTCTGAATATGTGTGAGCAAAGAGAAGGTAAATGTGGAATAGCCACAGTGATGGGCAAGAGAAGTGGGGAAAACAGAGGGTTCACATATTAATGGGGATACAGAAAGCAAAGCAAAGACCTTAAGAAAGACTGGTTCCTTCCATTCGTTCAGTCAGTGGGTCTACTGCTATTCAGCAGGAGCATGGACTTGGCATTGACCAAGACCTAGGCTAGACCCTAGCTAGACAAAGATGCTGCACTGGAGGACCAATGAGCATTCATGAGGTACCTCCCAGCTCCTGAGTGTTGGTCGTTCCCAAAATACTCTGCAAAGATTCCCGGTGTACTTGATGAACACCGCCCTGCCCAGAGTTCTCTCCTTATTTACTTATCTATTTACTTACTTACTTACTTACTTATTTACTTATTTATTTATTTTGGAATGTAAGTGTTCTGAATCGGGATAAGGCAAGAGTAGAAGGAAGAGACAAATGGGCACATGACAGCATTAAGGGAAGCAATGATGCAGCTCTAACTCAAAAATTACCTCTTGAGAACAGATGACACAAATAATATGCAGATTACATGCAGATTATATCCAGACCTCCTTGAGCCCACCTGTCTTTTTACTTTTTTTCATATGGCCCCTGCAGTTGAGGCATAAACAGGGCAGGTGGGAATTTGGTGGAGCTGGAGGAGGCTTAGCCGAAATAAACACTGTGTCTCATTCTAATAAAATAGTCCACGGGCCCTAACAAAGCCCATTACTGGGAATATATTTATCGGGAACAATATGCTTGGAAAACATCAAAATAAATGGGACTTGGCCGCTACCCTCAGGTTGTTTACAGTCTAACAAGGGAAGGAGACACGTGGCCAGTTATCTCCAAAGTCCCACTGAAGCCTATAAATATTCTGCCTTTCTTCGTCTTCTTTTCTGTTTATAGGCATAAGATTATTTCTTAAACAGGAACCCTAGATGCTCAACATGCAAATTCCGGCAATACATACAGAAAAGAAAATAGCAGTGAATACCCAAACAGGTCTGCCCAAAATTTAACACCATGTTAACATTTGGTGAACACCGTTCTAGATGCTCCTGCAGGATAATAATCAAACAGAGGAAGGGATGGATAGATGGCAGTTCAGATAGGTGGATAAAATGATGGTCAGAGGGATTCAACACATCCACAATATATGTGATATTTTCAGAACACATTATGTATGGCTGAGAACCCGGAAGTTAACTCTGGGTAAAAACTCTTTCTTGGGTTCTCTGAGCCCAGTGTGGTGGGAGAACGTTGACAGCGAACAGAGATGACAGTGAGAATTTAATAGAACTGAGAAGATGCCTAGGCTCAGGTTTTGGCTGCATACCTCTTTCTCAAATGGAATGTTTTCTGAAATTGCATTCAAAATGTGGCCAGAGGAGAGGGGCCTGGGCCTGAGTTGGAAGCTGGTGAATGGCCTTTGGGGAATAGATGACCTCTTGATCGTATCTGGTGTCACCGCCGAGAGCATCAGCCCTGGCCCAACCGAGTGTCCACATAGCATGTTTCTAAATATCCTAGCCTTTGTCCTCTGCCCCAAACACAGGGCTTCAGTAGTAGCCAGTCCCACTGAGCAGCTATGGGAATAATTTGGGGTTAATGCCATGGGGCTGTCTCCAGTCAGGTGAGATATTAGTCCGCAGAGCTCCCCATGCCAGGTGGAGCTGTGATCAGTGGGCAGAGTCTAAGGGGGATTTGTGGCAGAGCTCTGAGACCTGTCACCCCGAGAGCTGTAAATTGTGTAGAAATGGGTAGCTAGGTGATTTTTCCTGGGGCTGGGCCCAGGGATGAGGGCCAAGAACAGCACAGGGGACCCATCTGTCTAAGGCCAAGCAACTCTGAGTACAGAGTATTCACGTCTTTCAAGAAACAGTTTAATGGGCGGTGATGAAGATGGAGTTAGATGGCTTAGGTTGTGGTCCAGCTGTGGCTAGACCCTCTCCCTGGTCATGACATAGAGGAGTTGCTTCAGATAATAGGATTATTTCTGAAGTCCAAAGCTCTGATTTGGATCCCATCTTAACATTTCATAGCCACGTGGAGTTAAACCAGTCACTTAGCCTCAGTGTGCCTCACGGGGGTTGGCGTGCGCCTCGGCAGAGACTCCGTGCAGCAGAGGGCAGTTACTTTCCCATGGCCTCGCAGGCCACACAAAACCTGGGTCACTGAGCTTCTATATGGCCCCTTCCGGCCCTCGGGTCTTTATGATTCCATCTCAGGATGGTGGTGACCACGAGTGGTGGTGAAGGGGAAGTGAAGAGGCTGTGGGGTGCAACCAGTAGGCTTCTGGCTGAGCCCGGAGGTCAGTATTCTAGTCCCAGCCCACCTCTAACAAGCTGGGTAGCCTAGACTCTTAAGTTCTCAGAGATTCAGTTTCCTTCCTTTCAGAGGTATAGTTAACAAATCTAACTCTAGACTCCCTTTCATATTACAGAGGCTTGTCTAAGGTGTTGGGATTGAGACTCTTCTCCATCTCCAGAAGACAGCTCCAGAACTCCAGTAGACAGGCCTGAGGTTAGACCAAACAAAGTACTTATGGCCCCATGTGAACTTCTTCCCTGAACAGTGACAGAAAGGGTAGAAATGCTGGCTGGTCATGAATAAATATATTCCTATTTTGAGGCATTGATTTAAGACTTTCAAGGTTTCTGAAAGACCTGAGACCTTGTAAGACATCATGGGAATGGGGTTTCCTCTCACTTTCTAATAGCCTGCTGTCATCCCAGCCCTCACCTCAGCCCCTCCTCTTGTCTTTCTGTCCCCCTGCTGCTTCCCCAAAACACGGTACCTGTTGTACCTTTGGCATCCTGGGAGTGTAGACCCTCAGCCTAGAGAGTTTGCATCTCTCTACGGAGCTGGAATGATCCCGTACAGCTCATTCATTCTCACTCCCTCCCCCTTTCTCAGTTAATTACACATAATTAAGAAATAGGACTAGTAAGAAGTGTTGGGTCGCTAGTGCCACTGCCTAACAAGCCGATGTTAATGGACTGTTAATAGATCCAGGGCTGGCCAGTCCCAGGGGAACATTTGGGAACTGATTTCCCAATCCTGCTAATTGCCCAGGTGCCCCACTGATAGCATGCCTGGTTCTTCCCTAGAAAGTCTGCTCTGGCTTCCTCAACAGCAGATCCACAGATGCTATGGGGGTGAATACAAGTTCTCCCATATCCTCAGTGTCTAATGGAAGTCAGACAGCAAGTCCAGGGAAAATCAGGCTACGTGCCAAGTGCAGAACTGAATGAGAAGATGAAAAGAAACTTGATAGCCCCAGTTTCCACCCAACTTGTCAAATCGGCCACTCCCAGATAAAGAACATAACTCCATACTCAACATGGATGGGAAAAAGTATGGGGATGGAAGCAATTATTCTATTTTATACTTTAATTAGTTTGAATTAGCAGAGGGAATAGAGGCATAAAATGATCCAGCGAAGGGTGAAATGGAAAAAGGGAGTCACAGTGGAGAATGGCTCTATGCAGGCTGGAAAGGGCCTTGGGAACAGCAAAAAGGCTGGTGATGGGGATGCATGCATGTGTGCGTGTGTGTGTTTTGGGGTGGGTGGGGCATGGATGCTGCTCTCTATTTCAGAGCCTGGGAAGGCAATACAGCATAGTGGTTAAGAGCTGGAGCCTGAGAATCAGACTGATCTCCATTTAACCTATAGCCACTCGCTAGACATTCAGCCTTGAAATCTCACACCAGTAAACCTCAGTTTCTTCACCTGTATAATGGGTCAAATAATGGTAACCATTGTGTCTGACACATGGTGCCTTCAGTGTACCATATGATTATAATTATTATCATTGCTATTATCAGTCATATTATTAGAAGTTCTCTGGGACCCCACAGAAGGCCTTGAAGCCTCTCCACTTAAACTATGGCTGGGACTGAGTTCTCAAGTCACACACCTCTAACCTGCCCTTCCTGCTGCTCCCTCCTAAGGGACTGCTCAGAAGCCTGTGGCCTGGCCCAATGACAGCATCAGGCTACGTCGCTCATAATCTGCTATTTATTTTAAAAATCCAGGAATGTGCCCAGTAGACTAAACAGTCCCACTCCCCTTGATACAGGCAGAGGCAGCCCCAGGCCCAGATGTGAGGCCCAGGAGGCCAGTCTTGCAGGCATCTGTGGCGAGAAGGAAGGGGCACACTGAGACCTGGTCAGGCCTCAAGCCCTCAGGGTCCTGTCTGGCTGCATGCAAGGACACAGGGCCAGAAAGGGGCTACCCTGGGGCTTTTCATTTCTGGCCTCTATGGGTAAGGAAACCGGGTCTCAAAAGGTGGACTGCCATTTTGTAAGTATTGGGCACTCAGACCCCAGTTCCAAGTGACCTTGTGTTTGTCTATAGCTGGCTCTCCGTTCTGGTCACTTAATGCTACATAACAAACCACTTCAGAATTCTGGGGCATAAAACAGACATTTTATTATGTTCACAAACTGTGTAAGTCAGGGACACAGACGTGGTACATTGAAGAGAGCGTGTCTCTTCTCTACAACACAGATGACTTGGGATGCTTAGAATTCTAGGGACTAGAGTCATCTGGAAGCTTCTTCTGTCTGGGAACGAGAAGGCTGAGCTCTGCTGGGACTGTTGACCGGAGTGCCTTAGACAAGGACTCTCCATGGGCCATGAGCTTTCCTCACAGCAAGGTGGCCCCCAGAGTCAGACTCCTTGAGCATGGCAGATTATAGGAGGCACAGCAGCTCAGGACCTCCAACAAATGAGGTAGAATTACTGCCCTTTAGACACAGCCTTAGACACCACATTGGGGTCTCTCCTCCCTGTCTCTTCACCTCTCCACAGCCAGTCACCTCAGGGGATTCTGATTTAGTGGCCCGTGAGCACACATCGAGAGACAAGGATCAGGGAAGATAAATACATAGTTTCCTGACCACCAGGGTCATAAAAACACAGAGCGTCAGAGCTGGTAAGGACCTTCGGGATCAGCCATTCTGACCCCACAGTGAGAACAAGGAGGCCCCGTGGGCATAGGAGCCGGTTAGCTGCTGCTTTAGTGTCAGGCCACGCCCAGCACCCACATCTAGTCATCAGAATGGGCTTGGCTTCCCAAAACTCACAGGGAAGCACCAGGAGCTTTAAAGCTTAGTGTTGCTTAGCTAAAGGTTGCATAGGTCCTAAACGAAGCCCACATTAAACATGGGCTAGGAAAGTGTTTCCTTAAAGCCTTTGAGGGAATCCACCAGGAGCAGGATCACACTGCCAGGAAATGGCCCAAGACAGTGGCACACAATTTGAACAGGCTCCCCTGGGCAGTGTCTCTGCAGCAGTATAACATCAGCCCCATCAGAAGGCCGGCCTCCGCGGGGCACCATCTTGGCTCTACAGGGCCCTGTGCCCTTACCCCGTGGATACAGACAGGAAACTGACTTTTTAACTACTCCTGTCTTAAGTAATGCAAAAAGTTGGAGCCAGAAAAACTTTGAAAACAAATTATTTGGGAAGGTGGTGAAGCCTTCTTTCTTTGAGGGGCTCATGGGCAGGAAAAACCTCTTCCCTGACCCTTGTTGAAGGTGTGTGCTGGGTGGGGAGCACGAAGCTTAGCTCCTGGGCCACACCCCTCCAGCATGCCATCCCTGAATGTCCAGCCTGCTGAGCATAGAACTAATTTGGATTTCCTTGATTTGGGGGACGGCCTGCCTACTGCAAACCTGGACCTAGCACCAAAACTAAGCATCTTCAAAGGGCCTATTGCGACTCCTACCTGTGGCCTGGAGCCATCCAGCTGCCAGACCCCAAAGGCATCTAAAGGCTTGAGGAAGGGAAAGAAAAAAATGCGGGGAACCACACTTCCAGATGTTCCCTGCTCATTTATTTTGACATCTCAGACTATTATTTTGATTGTGCACATTTGTTTAGTCCAGGCGATAAGGCTTCCCAGGGCGCGGGCAGAGCATGCTAAGGTGTATTTTTACAAGGCATTCGGGGGTCTCCGTAACAGGAGCCCTCCCTCTGCCAGGGCAGCTGGGAGGGGTGGAGACCTGGGCTGAGCAGCGGGTGGGGGTTGGAGAGGATTCGAGCAGGCTTGGACTGTAGCAGAGCCTGAGGGGCTTTGGGGAGAATTACAGAGTTTGCGGATTAGGAAAGTGAGGATAAGCAAATTTCTGCTGTACTTCTGTTTTCAAATGTGTCACTTTCAATCCAAGCCTTTGATGCACATGTGTTTCTGGTTAAGGACCAGGGACCCCAGGGTGGCCCAGGAGCTAAGCTGCTCTGTTCAGTGCCTTTCCCAAAGAAAGGGCAGAATCCTGCCTCTTGGGGGAGGGGGCCAGGGAAAGGTGACCACCCCAAGCCTGGGTTTGATTTTCCTTCTTTCTCCGCCCTCTCCCCACCCCCCATTTCAAATGTCAAGGAACAAAGAGGCTGCCACAGAGCTGATTCCCTGGCTATTAATATTCTCATTGGAACATTTTTCTAATAAATATTTTCACATGAGAGAAAGGAAATGCAAACCCACCCTATTAATCAGACGCTTGGCTTGTTGTATTTAAGAGAGAAAACTCCAGCCTCTTATTTTAAAATCCTTTGGTTTGGAAAGAAATGATTGAACACAATGCCCAGGCTGGGAGAACTAGTGCCAAAAAACTCATTTGTTTAAATGGGCAGGGGGGCCGGAGACTCTCTAATCCTTGGCAAGGGATTTGATTTCTCTTTCTAGGCAGGTAGTGCTGAACACTGACACTCTGCCCCAGGGTGATGTTCTTATGACTGAGAGTTGGGAAGTCATAGGGTCTCAATACCAGCAGGAACCCCACTCCCTTGTTTCTAAAGGTGAGGAGACTGATGCCCAGAGAGAGGAGTCACTTTGCTGATGTCTTCCCCGAATAACCAGGAGAAGCAGAATTAATCCTAATTAACCCGATCCAGCCCACTATTCTTTTCTCCACTTGACAACAGCTTTCCTTGGCACAGGCAAGAGAGAAAACTGGTTGTCTTTAAAGACTTTCAATTAAAAATAAAAAATTAAAAAACAACCTGGGCCCAAGAGAGTCACTGAAGATGTTCCTGAGGGTCAAATTAAAATAGGGGGAGATTTGCATATCATTTGCATACATCGACTCATTCACTCAACAGACCTTTAAAGTGTCTACCATGTATAATGCATAGAGCTGTCCACTGACAAGCCATTTGCATAGGCAGATACGATAGGGCAGTCATTCTAAGTAATATTCCAGCCAGATGTTACAAACAAGGCTGCTGAAGATAGGTACCTTCTTGAATTCTTTCTGCTCTTTTCAGTGTAGAGGCAGCAGTGGTAAGTGTACTTTTGTGTAGCAATAAATAAAATAGAATTCCTGCCCTCAGGGAGGTCTCTTTCTGGTGGGGAAGAATGATGTGCGTAGCAGACCCATGCCACGTGCTCAGTGACTGAAGTAAGTCATCCCACCCAGGGAGACGCCTGTCCTTGTCTTTCCATTCTTGGGGTCACTCCGACAGAGGGCTCATTTTCTCTCTGACACAGCAGTTTGGAGTTGGTTAGACCTCAGAACTTACCACACAAAGCCTTTTCTTTTATAGCCTTTTCTTTTATAGATGAGGACAGGAGACCAGAGGGGGAAGTGACACTTGAGAAGGGAAGGTGAACCAAACCAGAATGTGAGGAATGGTGATGATGGGCAATTTCCTGACCCCATGAAGAGTGTGGGCTCCAGACTCTGCCTGCCTGCTGAGGTCTGAGTCCTGGCATCACTACTTCCTACTGTGTGACCTGGGGCAAGCTGCTTTACCTCTCTTTGCTTCAGTTTCCTCATCTGCAAAATGAGCATAATTATGGCATCTGCCTGAGGATTAAATTAAATAAATAAATACATAAAAAGCACTCTGAAAAGTATCTGGTACATATTACATGTTTAGTAAATGTTGGTAGTCGTCCTTACAGTTTTAGGATTATGTCCAAGCCTAATCACCAGGTTCAGCCCTGCCTATAGCCACACCTAAAAAAGAAAATTAAGCACCCTGCCTTGCCTCTCAGCTCTACTTTATTTAAGATGTGTTGAAATCTAACTCTCAGGTTGTGTTTTTCTTATTTCCGTTTACAAACACGACCTCAGCTAATCCAACAATCCCATGGGAGAAGTCGTATTGTTCTCGCCTTTTTTAGACATAGGAAAACTGAACTTCAAGTCTGGCCAAGTCATTTGCCCGGAGCCACCAAGCTGGCTAACAGCAAAGATAGGATTCTACTCCACCCTTCCGAAGCCAAATCCATCCCTCCCGTTCTTGAGATGGCACCCCCTGGCTGCCGCATGTGGGCACAAGGCACTTCCCCTCCTGCTCTCTCTGCACCCGGTTCCAAATTAAGGAAAAGGTGTAGCAGCGGCTTTGAAGGCTTCAACCAGCATGGACTCAAAAGTCCTCGTTTGATACCCCTAAGGAGACTGGAGCGGTGTGTTTTGTTTATGAAACCAACAAAGGAAAGTGAGCCCTGCCCCAGGGGACCTTATGTGGACCTTCCTGGGAGATGGCTCTGGCTGCAGTTTGGTCTGTGGGGTGGACCACGGGCTTCACAAGCATTACCTTGCCTCCTTACAACAAGCTTGAAAGGTGGACATTATCATCCCCTACTTGACACACAAGGAAGGCTCAGCAGGGTTAAGGGACCTGAGCAAAGCCCTTTATACCACTCCTAGAAGGCAGGGCTGGAGTGGAGGTACAGGTTGGTGGGGTCTCAGAGCTTCTCCCCTGCTTGCCCTCACCCCAACAGCAGGGAGGCCCAGCGGGTGACGCCTTGACTCCCTTATACCCTTGCTACCCCCGTCCACTGCTGGTCATCTTTGCAAGGAGATCAGGTCTGGTGCACATAAGGCTCCGATTCAGCCTCTCCCATGCAACTCCAGTGTGAACCAGACAAATGGTCTCCGTGCCATCGCTGCCCTAAGGGGTGGGAGGGGGGCGTTCCTTGGGCTCTGGGGCTCTGTGCTTGCTGCCTTGAGACTCAGACAGCCCCACGGTGCTGCCCTAGAACTCTGCCGCCTACTTTCCAGCTCCTCCCCGGAGCTTGCTCTCTTACTCCCCGTGTTGGTTTCTGTAATTGAATGTGTTTTATTTAGACCATAACATTTAGTGCCACTTTGGATTTCCAATTAGGCTTCAATCAAACGCCGAGAGTCTGATTCGTTTTGTTGTTTTGATCAACACAAAAGATGGCAACATCAGAGGAGCCGTCGTGAAAAGTTATTTCCATCCACTGATGAGTAGAACAGTTGCTGTGATGTGAGGCTGCAGCTTTGGAGGTGCCAAGAGAGGCACCAGGGGTCGGCGAAGGCGGAGGGTGGGGCGTGAAAGTCAGCAAACCCTTCTGAAGAGCATGATTTGAAGTTCTGAGGCGCACAACCCATTCGCCACATTCCCACCTTTCCTGGAAAGGGTGGGAGGCGGGTGGGTGCTGGCTGCTAGGCCCACTTGTTGAGATGCCTTCCTCTGTGGGCCGGAGTCCTGGGTGCCCGTGCGGGAGTGGGGAGGAGCTGGGCCTCCCTCCCGCTGGCGGCTGGTACACAAGGCGTGCCTTTTATGCGGGAGAGGTTCCATGAACACAGGCTTCCCGTGAGATGGGAAGCTGACCATGGGTCGCTTTCTCCAGACAACAGCGTCTGCCCTTCTCAGCCAGAAGTGACCAACTGTGCTGGCTTACCAAAACACAGGGGGCTCTTCCTCAGGGCGATTGAGTTCTGCCCAGCTGCTCATATAGGCTGCCTGCAGACAGTTGGTCTCTCGGGGGCTGGTCCTTGGACCATGGTTTAGAACCACTGGGAGCTGCGAGGGAGGTGTGTGGGGAGGGGGCAGAGGGATGGCAGGGGGTGACAGGAGAGTGACAGGGGAGTGGTCAGTTAGGATTCTGCCTCCACTTAATCCCTGGAGTCTCCCGCATAAGTCTGAGTGCTAGCCAGCTGGAGCCTCAGTTTCCCTATTGAGAAAATGTATTTGAATGTCCCTGTGGACATGACATTTAGCTCCTCCTTTCTGGCCATGAGCCTGTGCGGGACAGAGGCTGACCTGAGTTTGGGAGTGTGTGCTTATGAGAGCAGCATATGTGGCCAATGCGCCAGAAGAGAGCAGGCATTGCTGTGTTCTGGGCGTGGGGAAGGGTATCCACACCACAGGGTTCTATCAGACCACAGGTCAGGGCTGTGCTGGCTGCGGGGAAGGCAAGTCTGTGCTCCTTCTCCTCGGGCTTGCTCTGTTTCAGACCTCCACTTGGCTGCATTTTCCAAACTGGCCCCTTGATCTTTCTGTAGCTTGCCCAGTTCAGGGACCCCACATCAGCCACTATCCCCTGTTCAGGGTTTGCATGCCTCACAGTTAAATTCCTGGAGCCTTTGCCACTCTGCACAGAGCAATCTTCCTCCCCCACTCCCCCCCCCCGGTTATTCCCACTCCCCACTTCTGCGAAGAAGTTGGGATTTGAAATTTTCCCCGGATGGTGGAAGAACTGGCTGTGTCATCGGCTGTTGGTGGCTTAGCAAACGATCTGGGTTCAGCCTCTGTCCCTCAAGTAATGTTTAATGAGAAGACAGAGATGGGCAGAGATGAGAGTCAGGCAGGAGGAAGATTGGAAAGAGAAAAATGAACAGAGCTGAGAACAATGTCTTAGTTAACCACTCAGCTTCCAAGCAATTTATCAAACAACCTTTGAGGACCTGTTGTGAGCACAGAGCTCATTGACGAAATTACATATAAGCTAGGGAAATAGTATTGTGATACAATGTGCAGAGGGCTGGGAATGCAGGAGAGGGTGCTATCCAACAGTCTGTAAGTCAAGGAAGGCTTCCTGGAGGAGGTATTACTCTAGGTGACTCATGAAAGGTAGGGGAGCTCACTCAAGTGGGGCAAAAGGCAAAGGAGTATTTCTCAAGTAAAGGAAAGCACAGAGACTTGAAAGAGTTCAGCATATTCAGGGAATAGTCCCTGAATATCAAATAGATTTGATATTGCTGGAGGTGAAGACAAGGGTCAGGAGATATTCAGTCCTCAAAGACTGTCCATAGCTCACAGGTGGCGAGAGGACTTCAGGTGGACTCAACCCACCTGTCCTTATCTCCACCCAAGAGAAGGTGCTTCAGGCTCCTTCAGCCCCTGCTGCTGCACCGAAGAAATGGGGAGAAAATGATCATATACCAAGCTCCCCTTTGCTGACAGCAGCCCCCCATCCCCCACCCCCCGTAGCCCAACGATCTGAGAGGCACCATCAAGAGAAAGGATGCCAGGGCTGGTCCCAGCCCACCACCAAAGCCCTTTGTGATCGTGCCTAACTGCACCAGCCTTTAGGACAGCCGCTCCTCTGTGTGGGGAGGAAAAGCTCTGCTCATCTAGGTTCAGGGAGGAAGATGAACGAGCTTCAATTCATTCATTCGGTCATTGCAACAACAGGTCTTGGTAGCAGAGACCATGCCTGTCCGGGCCCCTTCTGTCTCCCCAAGAGATACTGCAGTGGTCAGCCTTTACTAGGGGCTTAATAAACACTGTTGAAGGTTAGGAAGAGAGGGCAGGGAAGACAGGAGACAAGAAAAGAGTGAGCGCGTGGAAAGGAGCCCCTGTAGGAAAATGTAAGAGCTCATCTTTGGGGGCAGATTGGCCTGTGTTCAAATCCTGGCTCTACCATTCTTCAGCAGGGCCTGGCTTGTCCTCAGCCTCAGTTTTTTCTTCTGTAAAGTGGGGAAAACTGTAATAACTGCCTTCTAGGGTTGCTGAGCTGAAATGACAGCGCCCTGCAAAGTGGCTGGGACAGAGCAGGAGCCGAACCCTGGAGACAGCTCTAGCTCCACCCTCTTCCTTCTTTGGGGTTCACTCACGAGCTCCCTGTTTCACTGCCACTGAGCCCCTCACAACTAACATGTTGCTCATTTTTCATCCTTAAGTCATCTGCCAGTTGCATCTATTTCTAGCCTCTGTCTTATGAGACAAGAATAAGGAAGGGAAACAGATAACTGCAGAGGCTCATTTGCCAATTGTCAGCTCCTGCCGTCAGCACAGCTCTACTGCCTGCTTCTCCCTGGGTGCCTGGAAGCATCACTATGACCTTTTATTTACTGGTTGATCTAGTCTGCTCAGGTCTGTCTGCCTCCACCCGCCCCTTCAGCCCACTCTCCACATTCCCACCCCTCCACCAGCCCACGCTAGCTCCTTGCCTCCCATGCCTCCATGCCCCCAATCCCTCTACGGGGTAGGCATGCTCTGCTGGTCCCTTGGAGCCTCCCTGTCTTCACAGATTCTTAAAAACCTGTGGGCACAGACAACAGGAAGAAGCTGAATCTGCCTGGTGCTGGCAACGAGGGAGGATTTTTGCCTTTGATCCTCTTCTGTAGGCCTCCTCTTCATTCCCGTTTCACCGAGGAGCCCAACAGAGTTCAGGTTAGGCCCGCCAGTGACCTGCCCCCAGAGCAAGTGACTCAGTGAGCCACAGCACTGCCTGGAAGAGTGGGTGACTCTCCCAGGCCCCCACACAGATTTTGCCCTGTGAGCTTTACCACGCATCCCCTCTTCCATCCTCTTCCTCAAACCCCTGCCCTCTCCTCACACCTCTCCTGGCCCCTGGCCTGCCCTGGCCAGCGGCTCTTTCTGCTTTTCTTTGGCCCCGCCATGCTTTCACCTATGGTCTCTCTGAGCCAATTGGGCTGAGGTATACAAGCCTGGGGGTATGGGGCTGGGAGCTGAGGGTGGTGACAAGGAGACCGGTGTGGCTAACAAGTGGGTGCTGACAAGAAGGCATTCCACAGAGGCCCCAGGAGGCCAGGAATTGGCCAGGCAGACCCAAAGTGCCCATGCTTTGCTTAGCAGCAGGAGTTAATTATGTATACTGTGTGTGTGTGTGTGTGTGTGTGTGTGTGTGTGCATGCACGTGTGTGGAGGGCACAAACACATGTGTGTACATCAGAAACACCTGAATTGGCTTCCAAAAAAAAAGAAATTACCCAAGGTAGAGCATGGCTTTCTTACCCCTGTGCCTTTAGGCTATCTGCCTTGAATGTAATGTACCAGAGCCCTCCCGGCAGAGCTCAGAGCTAGCCAGCCGCACAGCTCCTTCGAATCTCAGGGAGAGGAATTTTAAAAGCTTCTTCTGCAAGTTAGCTCCCTGCTTTCTGAGCTCTCTTCTTGGCCCTTGCTGTCAGCATCAATTTTCTGCAGAGAGTGATTTAACCTTCATTTATTCATTAATTCTTTTTCCCCCTTAACTTCATTAGGTAAGATTTATAAAGGTGCTGAATTGGAAAGGTCACCTGTCCCTGGGCCCAGGACACAGTGTGCCTGCATGCCTCCTCAAGACTCCTTCTGGGGGAGCGTAGTGGAGGTAGGGAGGGGAGGGGAGAAGGTCAGAGCGGAGCTTGTCTCCCACTGGGAAGGCAGGTCAGGCAAGGGAGTTCCAGGCCCTCAGAACATACTTGCTGGTACTTGTGGGCAGGTGGGAGGTCCAGCGGCCAGGGGCAGGGGCAGCCTTCATTCAGCCCCTCTGGAATCCCAGCCTAGCCTCTTACTAGATTGACCTTTGCCCAATTACCTAATGTAAGCCCTCAGTTTCCTCTCAAATACAGTGTCTGTCCTACTAGGCTCGCCTTTATCAGGATGTTGAAGGGATTAAACTGATGAGGTCAGAACACTGAGCACAGGGCGTGGGGCACAGCAAACAGTCAATAAGCAGTATCTTTTTTTTAAAGATTTTATTTATTTATTTGACAGAGAGAGATCACAAGCAGTCAGAAAGGCAGGCTGAGCAGAGAGCCCGACGCGGGCCTCGATCCCAGGACCCTGAGATCATGACCTGAGCTGAAAGCAGAGGCTTTAACCCACTGAGCCACCCAGGTGCCCAATAAGCAGTATCTTTTTAAGAAGATCTTGCATTCTCCTCGTTAAACACTGGCAGGACTGGATAGCCGTTAGCTCCCTAACTGCTGGAGACTGGCCCGAAGGGAATTTGATTTCTCTAGGAGAGGCAGGCCACATGGTCCGTGATTGGTCCTATCTCCAGAACCACAGGAAAGGCCGAAGCTCCTAGAAGAGCCAGAGAAAAACCAAGCCACCACTTGATTCAAGACTGTTTCCCGAGGCCCAGGAGATTTCTGCAGGAAGCCAGGCTAAGCTGGCATCTTGCCCTCTACCATGGCCTGGCTGCACTCACCACCCAGCCCATTCTGCGGTTGTCCATAGTCACGGGCCTCTCCCAAGCCTCTGAGGCCTGCTGGGCTCAGCCGTCAGCCATCTTTTCTCAAGGACCTATCTTTCTCATTAACAGCCTCCCTAGATGAAGGAAAAACAGACTCGAAGCATAAGAACCATGCAGGTATTTTGAACTTGTAGAAAGCCACGAGCGTCCACTCGCTGCCACCTCCCTGTGTCCTTGCTCTTATGCCCCCAGCAGAACTCAAAACTGCCCCAGTTCACTCCAGTCAGAAAGAAATCAGCTCCCTGAGCTTCTTTAACTTTGTGTTAAAAATGACAGTAAAATCCGGCACCTCCCGCAGAAGGCTCTGAGCTTAGAGGAGACTGGATGCCAGTGGGGAGTGCCCCAGCTCCTCCCCGCACCCCCAACTCTAACCTCAGTCAGTGTGTGAGAAAATGCTTTTAATAGGAAAACACGGAGGAAAGCGGGTGGGCAGAGGTGTTCTGTGGGCCAAGCTGAGAATATTGGGTTTAAATATCATCACAGAGGATGACAGGAATTAATTTTATTTTATCTAATATTCTTAGAGTTAGGGGCTCTGGAATGCTCAGAGTGCAAATTAGAGCATGCCCAGATTAATGGAGAAAATTCTAGCCACCACACTTTTTCCAGCATCCCATTTCCCTCACCTGGGAACCCTTGTTTGTTTGCCAGGCACTGAGGAGTAATTTGCAATAGAAGAAGCAATCCTGGGGCCGGGAAAATCTGCCCAGTGCCTCCTCTTTGCTAGGCGGTGGGAAGAGCAGTGCTGAGCAATGGACAGCAGTAACCACCTCCCCCACTCACCCACCCTGAGGAGCTCGGGGACTTCTGAACAGTAGCCATGAGTTAAACTGCCAGTCTGGTCCCAGGGCGGTCCTCCTCAGTATGCAAATGACTTCACATGTATGATGTTAGTTTGTTCTGTTCTCACACTCTGGCTCCAGGATTTAATGAGATTCTTTGGGTATTGTTAATAAACAATGTTTGACCTTTTTAGAGTGGCAACATTGTGTCGTTTTATTTCATGAAATAGGGCCCTATACAACAGGGCCATTTGGTTCCTTATTGTTCCATTTTCAAATGAATTTCATTCTAAAAATGAGTTCCTGTGAGTCTCACAGTACCCATTAAGATCACTAGAGATACTGATCACTGACCTGCCCTGATAGGAAGTGACCAGTAATCATACCTCAAGTTCAAGGGCATTCCTCGTTAGCAGAGTCTTTCCCTGATTCTCCAGCTATGGCTGCTAGCATGGCCACCGTGCATGCCATCTTAAGGCCACTGTAGGTCATAACACTGTCTTGGCCTGCATGGACAGTCTCCTTTCCCTGTGATTCAAGCTAAATCCGTACTGGGATCTGTGGGGAAGAAGGACAGCCTCACATCACCCTCTGTCGTTGGGCTTCCCTGAAGCATAAGTTAGCAGTCAGTAGTAGGTCTGGTTCCATTTTGCACGAAGTCCAGTTGCTTTACTGGTGGCCTTAGACTAACATCTAGTGGCCGTGGGGTAACGGTGGTAGGTGACAGTATGGGACGTGAAGCCACACACACAGTTTAGTCTCTAAGCATTGTCTGTCTCTAGGGTCAGCTGGACTGAATACTGCCCTAAGGGATGCATCTGGCTTCAGTGACAGAATGAAGGTGAATGACGTTTCCTGAGTCCAATGACCAGCCTCATCCTTCTCAAACCAGATTATAAGCCCCTCCTACCTCAGGGACTGCTGGTGGCCCAGGGGTGTCACTTTCCTGCATCCTCTGGCTACAGTCTTAACATACAAAATTACTTTAAACATAAACAATGACAGACAGCCATTAGAGGAGAGTCATCCTTTTACATTGTAAAAATAGAGTTGGGAATTGTCACTTCTAAGAGATAAGAGAGAGACATATGGGCAGAATACCAAGAGACTGTCATTTTCCTCTTAACGTTAAATCTAAATCATAAAACCATAGACAAGAGACTCTTACATTTGGATCTTATTTTGTTTTCCTTTGTTCATGAGAAGCATATGGAGGGCACAAACACACACACACTCAAAACACTTATGCTTTCCCGACACTTTGGTTTCCCCAGTGGTAAAAATGAAGGAAAACTTTGACTGGCTGGGCTCTGAGCCTAAAACTTCGGGACTGACCTGGATTCAGTGAGCTTTCTCAGGGTGAACTAGTGGACACTTGCTTGGGTGTAGGTATATAAGGCTCCCTTCCTTCCCTTTTTGGCTTTGAGTTAAGAAATTTAAGAAGTCACTGGTTTATGCTACAGCTTGGATGCACCTTGCGAATGCAATGCTAAGTGAAAGAGGCCAGCCACAGAAGACCCCATTTTGTTCACTTCTATTCATATGAAATGTCCTGAATAGGCAAATCCACAGAGACAGAAAGTTGATGGTTGCCCTAGAGTAGGAACAGCTGTCCAAGGGTGGAAGAGGAGGGCAAGGGGGGTGACTCCTAATGGGTACAGGGTTTCTTTTTGGAGGTGATGAAATTGTAGATGGTTGTAGGATTCTTTGAAAATTCTAAAAATCATTGAAGGGTACACTTCAGGTGGGTGAATTTTATGAAATTATGAATTACAATTTTGTGAATTGTTTTGCAGTAAAACAGTTATTTAAAAAAAAAAATAGGGGCACCTGGGTGGCTCAGTTGGTTAAGCGACTGCCTTCGGCTCAGGTCATGATCCAGGACACCCTGGGGTTGAGCCCTGCATCGGGCTCCCTGCTCAGCGGGAAGCCTGCTTCTCCCTCTCTCATTACCCCCTCTCGCTTGTGTCCCCTCTCTCGCTGTGTTTCTTTCTGTCAAATAAATAAATAAAAATCTTAAAAGAAAACTAGTAGGAAGACGGGGCCATAATTGTGTGACTCCTCCACAATGTCACGGTCCCCTGGTGATCGCCACCCGGGCAGGCGTGGGCAGCCCAGCACAGGTGATGACATCCAGGGTGACATCCGAGAGGCCCACCACCCCGTTTGTCATTTTCTTGTCCCTTTCCTGTCTTCTCCCTGCTCTCCTCCTGCCTCAGTTTCTTGCTCTTCCTATCCCTTCTATCTTCCTTCTCCTTTTATCCTTCTCTTTCTACTGACCGCACCAGCCGATTGGCTCTCCTTGACTCCAGGAGGCTGGAAAGGGGAAAGAACAAGAGATAACAGTGAAAATTAATCATAACCGTAATAATAAATTATTAATATTATTAGAAGTTATTATTAGAACTGTCCAGGACTTAACTGAATCTTTACGACATCCCTATTAGGGGGATAATTATCTGTGTTTTATAGATGAAGAAACTGCGATCAAAGAAGCAGAGGGACATGCCCAAGCTTGTCAGTAGCAAAACCAGAATTCAAGCCCAGGTCTGTCTGGCCTCAGAGTCTATTCTCTGCTGCACGATAAGACCTCAGATATGAGGCTGGGCTTGGTTATTTATTGATGAATTACAGTAGAAGTAATTTGATGGGGTTCAGAACTGCAGTATCTAAGATCTCATCTGTTGGTCTGATATTTATGGCCATTAATGGATGATATCTGTGTGGCTCTTCCATTCATTATGGTTTTCATTAAGACTCTAATCCTGTTTAGAAGTCTGTTTGTCATTTTAACTCCTCTGTTTAATCTTGGGCAGCCCTAATCCTTCTTCACGACAAACCCGAAGGAGACAGCTCCTGATGGCTCTTCCTGCCCACAGTTGTGTGCAGGCAGGGGTGGGAGAGGGGCCGCGAGTGTGGTAGGAACGTTGGTGCGTTACGAGTGTGTGTGACAGGAATGCGGGGATGAAGCGTGCGCGCGGTGTCCGGCCGTTGCCGTGCAAGGTGAGTGTGTGGTGTGACTGTGTGTTTGTGTTCCTGTGTCTTCACATAAGAACATAGGTGTGTGGTGTGTGTGTGTGTGTGTGTGTGTGTGTGGTAGTGTTCTTTTTTCAGAAGCACAAGAGTTCTTGAGCTGAAGCCCAGCCCTTTGCTCCCAAGCACAGGGACTGCCTGCCCCCTCCCTTTCAGTGTGTTAAGTCCCCGTGCGGTGACGGCCTGTCTTGAGACAGTCTTGGAAGTTGGAAGGGACACCTGTCACTCATATCGATCTTGAGCCTCTCTTTAGAGCTCCCCTACAACAGAAGGGGAGCTCTCCCACCAGGCGTTGTTGGTTTATAGGAAACTTCTTCCATTGGCCTCTGCTTCCATGAAGGAGGCCTAGAGTTGCTTTACTTTTCTGACTCTTTTTTAAAATGTCTACCCCCGGTTGAACTAGTAAGAAAAGAAATCGGAACAGGGACCTTTCTTGAGGCCTTCGCTATCACCGGAACAACCCCAAAGCTCCTTCTCTCTGCTTTGGCTTGTGATGTTTTCCTGCCCAGGACTTTCCATCCTGCCTTCCTCAAGTCCCACCCTTTCCGTGACTTCCCTGCTCCTCAGCCCACACTGGACTCCAACTTTCTTTCTGCCCCGCACTGACCCCCCCCCCCGCAGGGCTTATAAGAGGTACAAAGTTTAGCCCTTAAAAATATTCTGTCTTTGGCTCAGCTAGGCTTGAACTCCAGTAGACCCACACCACACATTCGACTCTATTTCCCTAGAGACTTTGGGCATTAGGACCGCCAGATGTGATGGTTCAGGTTGTGTACTGCACAAAAACATCTGGCTAAGGGGCAAGTAGGGGCTGAAATGAATCCTCACTCATCTCACCAGCCATGCATCCAGAGGTGCTCCTTTTTCCAGTTGCACACAAGTGCTGTACTGGATAGGGATGGCTCCGAACAGGAGCTTTGGAGAGAGTTCAATCTTGTTGTCTCAAAGCCTCCAGTGCCAGCCAGAAGAATGTTTAATGAGGGCACAGAGAGGGCTGCCTCCCCTTCCTGGCCCCACGTCCTCTTCCGGAAGGCCTTTAGCCCCTCTCTGATTAATCCCATCATGTTCTGATCGCTACTTAACTCTGCTTGCCCTTGCCCCGCTCCAGCTTAATTTTCCCTTCACAGTGTCTGCCTTTTAAGTATCCTAAATCTTGTTTTCACATCTTTGTTATGTCCTTCCAAGGAGTTAGCAAGCTCTAGGAGGGCAGAGAGCGTGTTTCCATTCCATTTGCTCTTGGGCACCATGACATCTATCGGAGCACTCCACCCGCAGTGGGGGCCGAATCCGGGTCGATACAACTGAGCCACCTGCTGAATGAGAAACCAAAGCTCTGTGCTTAGAGCCAGGGCATTGACCCTGCTCCCCAAACACCAGCTCAGCCAAGTGTCTCAGGGGCACCAACACATGCAGTCAGCCTCCAGGTTGTGGACCTAGTTAACCCTGAAATGTCAGTAAGGTTTGGAAAGTCCCAGAAAAACTCAGCCCATATTGTGTTCTCTCTCTAGGGCCACCCGGAGTGCTGGGCAGGGAACTTAAGAAGTGGTCCCAGCCCTTCACTGGGCTGACCTTTGGTTATCACTCAGTGAGTGGTGGATGAGATTTCTGATGACAGTGGCTTGGCAGGGGACTAAAGCTGCACCCATCGGAACCTGTGTTTGGTTTGGATGAGTGGCAGGCCCCCATGAAGGCAGAGCATCCCAGGAAACAGCCCTTAGCTGGGTCTGTGACGTTGGGGCTTGATTGCTTCCTTGGCAGAACGATGGGTAAGGTGTGCCCAGCAGCGGGAGAAATAGCTCCTGCCTTTCCTTCCTGAAGACCTCCAACCCCGAGCCCTTGGCTGACCCCCTTCACTTCCATCCCTGCCTTTCAGCATTGGTCCCCCCCCAAGCCTCCTCAACATACTGTCACCTTCCAAAATAAAGCGTCCAGGCAGTCACTAAATAGAAGTATTGAGGCTCCATCCCCGTGTGCCCTGAGATGATAATGTGTCACCCGTGGTGTGCATCCAGACGGATCCAGATTACGCTCAGGTGGTTAAAAGTCCAGGTCTAATTAGAGTTGGAATCAAGCCATTGTATTATTAATGATTCTCCAGCAATGTTCTGATTAAAACAGTAATTTTAATAAGCACAGCTCGATGCTAAGTGTTCACTGAGCACCTAATTACATCAGTTATAATTCCGAAATTATTTAAAATTCTAAAATTATTTAAAATTCTCCTTTTTATTCCAGCAGACCCACCATGCACCAGATAAAATAGAAACTCACACAACTTGGTGATTATTTGCTCTAAGTAGTTTCCTAAGCACCTGTTAGGAAAAAAAACAAAAACAAAAACAAAAAAAAGGGAAAAGAATCTTTTGTTTCTCTTCTATTTCCTCAAGTTCCTCTCCACCCCTTGCTCTCCCTTCTGGCTCCATGACATGGTTCTAGCCTAGACAGCCATTGAAGGAGGCCAGGAATAGAAAGCAGTGAGAAAAGGGAAGATTTGAACATTCCGCACCACCGCCGTCCAGGCAGGGGGGAGCGGCAGAGCTGTAATCCCCACTGATGGCTCAGGCAGGGCTGGCGCTGAGCTCAGGGAGGCAGGGGCCCCAGAGGGCTTCTCATTAGAACCAGTGCCTCACAGCACCCCGTCTTCATTAGACCAGCTTGGGATGTCACATTTAATGACTGTGTTCGCATCTCCTGAACCTCCCACTGGGGCAGTTCTCAATTCTTAGGACCCGTGAACCCCTGGGGTTGAGAAAGGGACTGCTGCACCCCCTGTCCACTCCCTGGAAGGACACCAGGGTTCCAGAGAGAACACTGAGCGGAACCATCTGGGAGTCAACACCCAGAGTTTTCTTTTTCTTTAAAATCATGTTTCAGGAAGTTATCAGTTTATCCGCAGAAGTGACACCAGGAGTGGCTGCAGATGTGTGCAGTCAGCCTGACCCTGAACCACCGTGGCTCTGACTTCGTGTGACCGTCATGAAGACGTGCAGTTAGGAACAGCACGCTTAGCATTCTTGTGCCCGCCCGCACGTTGGCGAGTAGCACCAAAACCCTGCTCTAGGTTGTCTCCCGTGGTCCCTTTACCTCTGTCTTCAGCACCTGTATAGCTCATGAGCTCACTCTTGGATAGTAATACCAAGGCCTTCAAGGCTCAAACATGGTCTCTGGTCAAACTTATAATGTCCAGTTCCAGACCAGAAGTAAAATTCTGGCCTTGACCAAAGCTCAGATCTCCCCCGTCCTGCACACTTTCCACTTGGAGGCAAGAAGAGTGGTTTTGCTCTTTTTCTCCCTTACCTTCCCCCTACCCGAGTATTGCTATTGAACCCTTCAAGGAAGCAGAGAGGAAGGGTCATAGAGACCCTTTCACACTTGAATTGGAGTTGTTACAAGATAGTCTCCTGCTCTCCGAGCTGGTGAAGAGTTCTGACTCCTTTGGGGCCAGGTCCTTCGTGGGCCCTTGGATGCCCCTCTGCTGAGTGGTCCTGGCTGCAGCTGCCATCAGGCAGATCTCTGCTCTCAGCACTGATTTTCCAGCTCTTATGTCCAAGTAGAACCCACCTCCAGGGGTTTGTCTTGGACAGGTCATAAAATACTCCCAGGCCAGCTAGCCTTCCTAAGGTGTCCACATTTGGATTCGGTGCAAGGAAGCACTTCGGCATCCTCAGTCGGCCACTGTCACTGCGGTGGGACTGCTCAGTGAGTGCCCAAGGTCCTGCCTTTACTCTGCCTCTTCAGACCTCACCAGCTGAGTGTCTGGCTTTCCTGCCTTCTGGGTTTTCCTGTCCACTCTGTCCCCTCCAGTCCGGGACATGCATCTCAAGCTTTACAAGTGGTCCTGAGAAAGGGTGGCTGGCTAGGTTACAGCATTCCAAGGGCTTCCTCCAAACATCTCACAAAATCTCCTTTTCATTCCTTGACCCTTGTATTTCTTTGATCTGGGACTGAGATCCAAGATGAAGAGCAGAAGAATCTTGAGAATCTACTCTCAAAAATTGTGTGATCGTCTGCTTAGTGAGCTTGCTGTGTTCACTGTAACTTGGTGCTTTGCTGGGCGCTTTAATTTTGATCTCTGGTAGTATTTACAAAGGTAGAAACTGAGGCCCAGTAAGTGACGTGGTTCAGCCAGCACAGCCAAGTACAGGTGCTGCTGAGTCAAATTCTTCCAACTGAAACAGTCGTGTCCTTTCCATGACACCATGCACCTCTGCTGTATAATAAACAGTAAGTCTATTTAAAAAGAAAAATGAAAAAAAAAAAAAACCTAAAAACCTTCACATCACCTAATGGATCCCCCCAGAAATGCCAGGGGTGCCAGCCACACCTAGAGAACCTTTGCAAACTTCTTAGTACATTTACTTAAGAAGCTTAAAATAAAACCTGGATCACTGGGCAAGTGTGATTAGCTTCTCAGCAGGTATTTATAGACCTATTTTGTATAAGAAAGTGAAGTTGGAGCGTACAGGGATATCTTGTACAAAGAAGTAAAAAGCAGAGCCCTATGAGTAACCTAAAATGATAGAGTCCTAAAAAAGACAATTTTTTTTTTACAAAGTGCATTAGAGTCCTGCCAGCTGGGCAGGTGGTCAGATTCTAAATTCAGACATTGTAGAGTTTGATCAGGGACGTCTGCATGGAAGCAAGGAAGTGCAGGGATGAGCAGGAGAGGGGAGGACATTCTGATGAGCAGGAATTTGTGAGCCAAGTTAAGGAGGCAGGACTGTGCAGAGCATGAGGGACCACTGTGCCAGGAGAGGAGAGGGCTGATACTGACAGAGGGAGTCTAGAGTAGAAATGTCAACCTGGAGGGGATCAGAAGTTAAAAGGCTCAAATATCGGGGCTGGAGGAGGGCATTTAGACTATTATGTTCAGCTGAGAGGCAGTTTTTCTTGCTTTTTTTAAAAAAAAATTGTATTACTTAGTGTTTTGTGTGTGTGTGTGAGGGCATCATTGTAAAACACTGCCTCCTGGAAGCCTTCTGTGATTTCCCCTTTACTCTTGCAGTTGTACTACATCTCCATCATTCTGCAATAATATTTCATTATAATGGGGGGGGGAGCTTATCTGTTTCCCGGGGGCTTATCTATTTTACAGTCTGAATACCTAAAGATTAGAGTCATGTCTCTTCATCCTTTGACTTTGATGCCTTCACAGCATACATAACATGTGCTTGATATGTACCTGTTCCTAATAACTGACCTCTGTGTGCTAGACACTGGCCTAATGGTTTCCTAGCCTTCCTGCCTAAGAGACAATTTGATGTAGAAGTTTGGAGCACAAGCTCTGTGGCCGGCCTGACAAGGCTTGAAACCCAGCTCTACAGCCTCCTGGCTGCATGACCATCAGCAAGTTCCCTGTGATGCTCTGCACCCCCACTCCTTCCTCATTTGAAGATAGTGAGTCTTATAAGTATGTGCTATTAGTATCCCCATTTCACAAATCAACAACTGAGGCTTAGCTGGGGAAGGTGTCCAAGGTCATACAGCTAATCAGTGAAGGGGCAGGGATTCGGACCCCGGCGGTCTGACTCTAGGACCCATGCCCTCCACCTTTCTGGAAGAATAGAGGAGCAAGGGTATGTGGGACACACCTGGTGTACAGAGAATAGAAGGTAGACCCACGGGACCGACAGCCACCCTCCGGCTCTGAGGAAGCGGGCCTGCAGCGGGGGCCGGCCGAGGGGAGAGCAAGGATGCTATTACAGGGACAGGTGGGGGATGTGTGATACAAGAAGAAATGCACAACTTCTCCTTTTCCCTGTGTCCAGTCTGTTTCTACCACCCTGGCCTTCCACAGTGTCCTCTCCGTTCACCTTTCCCGCCAGTTCCCTGCTCTCCCAGCGTTCATTCCTGGAGACCTCTCTGCGCCTTCTCATGCTTGGTCTCTCTCACGCCCTTCTTTCCATTCCTGCCTCTCTAAATATCGCCACGTTTCCAGGCCTGCTGCAAAGGGCGACAATTTCCTGGCCCCTAGAGATGATCACTCTCAGCTAGGAAACTCTCCAGTCGCCCTTGGACTTTCTAGCTTACCCGCCAGAGGGTATGCTTCTTGAGGGCAGCGTAGGACTGTGACTAACTCGTCTTTGTAATGCCACACTATGAGTCTTGATACCTGGTCTGGTGGATATATGAAGAGATGAATGAATGAATGATTCATATCTGGATGGACTAACAAATAAGTGAATGAATCCATAAGCCCATGAACAAATATAAGCACTGGTTATAAAAATCAACTTATAAGCACCAAATTATAAACTACCATACGTAGGTCCACTCATGAACGTAGATGCCCAAGGCTAGGTCAGCCAAGCCCTCCTGACTCACCCCTTGGTACGGGGCACTGCATCCCTGCTGTCATTGCTGCCTCAGTGGAATGGTCTCTACCAACTGACTGGTCTATGCCCAGAGCAACATGGCGGCTCAGGATCCAGCAAAGCATGGAGCCGTCCTGCCTCACACATCACCACCTTGCCAGGACTGCATGAATGAATACACGAGCTCCATACAAAAAGGACATTTAAAAAAAAAATTTTTTTTAAGATTTTATTTATTTGACAGAGAGAAACACAGCCAGAGGGGAAACACAAGCAGGGGGAGTGAGAGAGAGAAGCAGGCTTCCCGCCGAGCAGAGAGCCCGATGTGGGACTCCATTCCAGGTCTCCCGGATCATGACCTGAGCCGAAGGCAGTCGCTTAACCAACTGAGCCACCCAGGTGCCCCGACATTTTTAAAATTTAATAGAAGTGTAGGAAACTTTTTTCTTTAGGCACAGGTTTAACATGTACTATTATCCACTGTCTTTCTCTCTTTCTCTCCCTCTCTCTAAACACACACACACTCATCCACTCACCTACTAAATTGTCCTAGGAAGTTGTGAGTGACAAGAAACTGCTCTGTCCTTCCCAAGGGAGCCAGACACTTGGCATATAACAAAAAATCAGAGAGACTATTTTCAGATCTCATGTGTCAGGGAAGGCAAGATGGCCAAGTCTCAGATGGTTGGAGAGAAAAACAGAGAGGTGGCTGAGAAGATGCCCTCCATGAGGTCCACTGGAAACCCAAATTCTGTTTTACATGAGGCTCCAGTGGTTTCCTGTCTGCTCAGAGCCATGCAACACTTGAGGTGGAGAGGTGGAGGCCCACCCCAGATCCAATGCCTGTGGAGAGAGGAGACAGTGAAGCTGGCTCCGACCTCTCTTACGTGCGTAGCTGTTGATCGGGGTGTCCTGAAGGAGGGCTTGTGCATCTGGCCCTGACCAAATCTTATACTCTTCAGTAGGATTGCTCTCCTTATGTGAAGGTGACCTGGGACCTTCAACATGAGGTCCCTTCCTAACCCCAGGGGCAGATGCCAGGGAAGATATCAAGAGTGGGAAATTCGTACACATTTCATACAGCCCCTGAGAACCTATAAGCTTGTGTCACTAACCTTGAGTGCCAGCCTCAGAGCCAGAAGTATAGTTGGGCCCCAGGAGGCAGAAAGTAGAGCTTGGCTGGGAGACAGCGCCAGGGCCTCTGCCAAAAGGAGCTCATTCTTACAGTCCCCTTCAGGAGCAGGAATGTCCTGAAGCCCCACTTCCCCTCTTATAGAAGGATTCCCTGAGTCCTTATCCCAAACCACACCAAAGGTGGGCCCCACCTTCTACTCAGACAGCAGCAAAGGTGTTCTTAGTCCAGAACCTGGCCAACCTCCTCCTGGGCCCTGATGATTCCCACTGCAAAGCTCTCCTTCCCAAGCAGATGCCCCAGAGATGCTTCAAAAAGAATTTGGGCTTCCCTGGTGCTCCACCCTCTCATCTTGCTCTGCTGATAACTGGAAAGCAGGGGGACAGAAGTTAAGGGGATGGATTCCAGAAACCAGGGCCTGTAAGGCAGAGACCCAGCCCTTAGAGAAATTCAGTCTCCACATGGTAAGGTCCTACTCAGGCCCTGGGTACCCAGGAACCCCAATGGGACCTCAATGGGACCTCAATGAACCTCAATGAGCAAGGAGAAGTGTGGAATGAATGAAGGGGAACAGGTGGATAAAGAGACATCCCTGCCGTGTCACTCCATCCCCTCATCACTTTCCCCTCCCAGAGTAGGTGAGTTGATGTTAACCCTATAAGGAATTTTGTGGGACCTGGCTGGTCCTAGGCATCTGGATCCCAGGCCTTATTTTTTAGGCCCTATTTCGCATCTCCAATTTCCTATCCCACCTGCTTTCCCTAACTGAATAAACCCACAGTTGTCATGGAGACAACACAGTATCTGCATCTCTGCTTCTTTGTAGATCCTTCCAAAAGACAAAACTAGAAAGGGCCCCATTTCTACATCCCTTGCATTTCTGGCCCAGAATGTCTATCTAAGAAAACATGTTATGGTGTTTGGAATATCTACTTGGCCCATTCAGTTTCCTACCCTCTTTGTGCTTTTCCTTTGCCCAAGTTTTACATTAATTCTTGGGAGACAAAGCTTGATTTGACTCCTTTCAGCAGATGATCTTCAGCTTTAGGGCACTTTGGCCTCAAGGAGGGATTATGTCATCACTAAGGACAGTAGTTGGAGTGGCTGTACCATCTTCATGCAAAGGGCAGACATTGTTCTTCCCATATGACAGATCAGCAGTCTCAGCCCAGAGAGGCTAGGGGACTGGCTCAAGGTCACACAGCACAGGAGTGCAGGGCCTGGCTGAGGGCCCTTTGCAGCTTTCCTGTGCAATCACTGCCACCTTCAGTGAGGTCTGCCGATAGAGATCGAGCACGGTAATAACTACCACTATTGAGCACCAGCTGTGTGCTCGGCTGTTGGTGTGTGGGAGTCAGTGAGGCTCCCAAACAACCTTGTGAAGTTGACATTATGGTCACCATTTTGCAGAGAAGGAAACTGAGGTGGGAAAGCTTATCAGCTGTCTACCTTCAGTGTCCATCCTTCAGTACAAAATATGGCCTTTCGCGGAAAAAAAAAAAAAAAAAAAAAGAAAGATCCAGGAGAAGCCATTGCTCTAGTGTTCATCAAAATGATAAATATCATTGGTCAGGGCCAGAAATTTCTTTTCCCGCCACCCTCTCCCCTTTGACTCTTTCATAATCCTCTGCTGGGTTTTATGAATGAGGAGGGAAAAACTGTCATTGAAAAGTTCAACCAACTTTGGATTCCACTCTCTGAGTGATAGATAGCTTTAATTACTCCGAATTACTCAGCGACTCCACTCTTCTCCCCCAAGTCATTAAAAATAGATTTTCTCTTTGAACTCCGCTCTGCCCTGAGGTCCCCAGATAGTCAGGAGTTCTTAGGAGTCAGCCCCAGGGTCAGCTTCTGGTCAGAAGGTTTGCATGTTGCTTTAGTTGGAATCACAGACCCCAGAACCTCTGGCTGGTTTTCCAGGGCTCGGTGCCTCCTTTTTCTTAATGATATTGATCATGTGACTTTTCACAGCTCCACAGACAGGCAGGAGGCTGTTTACTTTATGAGGATTTAAGAAGGTCTCACACATGGCTATCGATTTTTGAAGAACTGGATCTAACCCTGGGAACAAACCATAGTGAGTTCTTCACGTTAATTACTGGGGGGTTGATTCATAAAAATGACCGAAGCTGAAAATGTGAGCTCAGAGGTGCTCTGCTCCCTGATGAACAGGTAGTGTTGTGTCCATGAGAGAGATAAGAAGCTGGAGACTTAAGAGGTGAACCGGGTTGCCCTAAGCCACGCAGCTAACTCCTGGCGAGACCAGGACAAAAAAACCCCTTCTGCATCTGTGCTAAGGGCTCTGTGACATTCCTGGGAGGCTAGGGACGGAAATCGTGCAACCTGCTCAGAGCCTCTCCCTTTATTGTTCTGGATCCTGGACAGCTTGAAAAAGAACCTAGTAGGGGCTCTTCCCCCTTCCCCAGCCTCTCTCCCTCTTGGCTCTCTGACATCACCCCTTTTGTTGCAGCTAGCTCTGGATTCACCACCAGAATTGTTGCTAGCAAACAAGAGAGTAAAATGAGCTAAGAGGCATACGGTGGTCAGGTGGGTGATTGTTCAGATCTTCCTGACTTAGAATGGGGTGCTGTTCCCATAAACTCATCATAAGCTGGAATTCATTTCACGCACCTAGCCTCCCAACATCATAGTTGAGCCTAGCCTACCTTAAATGTACTCAAAACACGCTAGCCTGTAGTTGAGCCAAAATCATCTAACGCAAAACTATTGTCTGTCTCATGTAATGGATTGGATACTGTACAAAAAAAGTGAAAAACAGCATGGTTGTGTGGGCACAGAATGGTGTGAAGTGTGCAGGTTGTTTACCCTGGGATCCTGAAACATGAGAGAGCCTTGTACCACATACTGCTAGCCTGGGAAAGGTTCGAAATTGAGAATTCAAAATACGGTTTCTGCTATATGTGTATCGCTTTCACACCATCTGAAAGTCAAAAGATCTTAAGTTGAGCTGTCCTAAGTGTGTGATCGCAGTGTCCAAGAAACTGGTACCTGATTTCCAGGAGAAAGAAAGGTGGCTCTAACAGCCAGTCTTGGGGCAGGGGTGGGGTGGGGACTTCTGTCTTCAGGGCAGCCTGTCTCCACCTTTCCCCCCCGCAGCCCAGGAATCAGACAGATCTGGACTCCAAGTCTGTGCCTGTTCCCTGCAAGGCATGTGACCTTGGGCAGGTTATTCCACCTGAGGCTGTTTTCTAGTAAGTAAAGCGAGCCTGAGAATACCTTGCCTGCAAAGTTGGCACAGGGTTAAATAAGATATGTGCATCACGTGCCTGGCATGCAGTAGGCGCTGGATAAATGAAAGCTGTCATTATTACTATTCTGGCTGCCTCGTGCTATTCTGCAGCCTCAGCCAGCTGCTCAGCTCAGAGCCGGAGGTACCAGCCAGGAGCCTGCCAGCCTTTAGCAGGAGACCCCCTAGCTCCTCCTCACCCCTCCGTCCTAGGGGAGCAGATCCGAGGAGGGGATCTCATTGCTGCCCAGTACCTCTGCCCCCACCTGCTCCCAGCAGGGACGTTTAGATGAAGACATGGCTTCAGGGATCCAGGAGACAATGACCTCTTGGCCTGAAAGGACAGGCAGGGGAAGCTGTCTTTTCTCATGGAAACTTGCTGAACCATAGGCGATAGAGTATGAGGCCTATCAGGAGATGGTGCAGCCTGTCCTGTCCCTAGAGGGTCCACTGTGGCTTAGGCTCAGCCCTGGGTCAGCTGCCCGTGCCCCTCTCCCAGTAACAACTCTGAACCTTGGCCCCATCAGGTAGATAGAGAAGGACAGAGCCCCACGGACTCAGTCATCTTGAGGCTGATTGCACTGTTGCCATGAGGCTGACTGGATTTAGGGAAAGCCTAAGAAGAGACACTCCACCCACCTCTCCCCCCACCCCCATGAACAACTACTGGGTGACAGCAAGCTACGCAGAACTGAGGGGATAGAGAAGCAAAAGGCTTACCTGCCCTCGGGTTCCTGCCGGCCTCCCGAACCTGGCTCTGGGCTCACCTCAAACCTTATCTGCTGAAACTGTGCCTTGAACTTTTCATCCCTCCTCATTCTTAGGAAGCTCCCTTACAGTATGTCATCAGCATGGACCATGGAGGAGCCACTTTACCACTCATGACAAGATGGAGCTGGGGACTTCTATTTCCTAGAGGATCAAATGGAAATCATAGTACTTAACAGTGCCCCCCTGGCTTCTTCTCTGGGGAGTTGTGCAAATCAAAGGGGATAAAGCATGTGAAAGGGCTTGGAACAGCTGAGATCCTCCCCTGGTGCGTGGGAGCAGTGCCACGGATGGCCATCCACGTGCCAGGCCCGGCCGCGGCTCTCCTCGGGCTGCCCTCCACCGTGGATGAATGAGAGCACTGCGCTTGGCTGGAAAACAGGCTTCAACTGGGGAAAAAAGGAGAAAGTGGGGTTGGGACCTTCCGAAGTGGAAGGGGAGAGAGGGCCAGCTGGTGGGACCCCCTAAAGGAGGTACAAAAGCTCGGGGGACAGTTGGGCTTCAGCTGCTGTGTGCTTTGCCCTGGGCCCTGGGGACCAGGGGGCTGTTGATCAGACCAACTGCCTGCCCCAGCCGGGCTGTGGGTGCCACCTCCCACCCCCACCACCTGGCTCCTGGCCACTGAGAAGGCCTCTGTTTCTTTCCTTGTGTCAGGAGGTTGGGGACACATGTGGGGACAGGTGTACCATCTGGCAGGGGGGTGGCACATTCCAGGGAAGCAAGGGATTAAATGCTCATTCTCCCCCAGCCTGGAGAACAGCTTTCCCTGATGCCCTCCTGTTCTCTCTGTCCCTCTCTTGCACAATTGCAGAGGAATCCTGCAGGGCCTTGGGAACACTGAGCACCATGCCCCCCCACCCCCCACCCCACGGCGAACCTCCACGCTCTGTCCTCTGAGCTATGACTGTTGATTCCACCTCTATTGTGAAATCTGTCCTATTGTGTTGAATTGTCTGTTTCCTTGGTTTCGTCCTCAGACAAACCAAGAACTCCAGGAAGGTAGAGGATATGGCCCCAGTGTGCCCAAAAGAGAGGATAACACAAAATAAATGCTCAGGAAATGCTTAAGGACTGCAGCGAGCCCAGACACAATCCATGGTCGGAATCCTGTGTATTGTGCTGCCTCACCTGAGACATTTCTCCAGTAGACCCATCTGGGTTCTCAGAACCACGTATCTCCTTTCAGGTGTCCACACAGTGTGGCAGAGATGTGACATTGATTCTCTGTTCCCAGGCTCGCTTGGCAAAGGGCTCTGGTCCCTATGCCTGCACTTGGGCGACTCTGAAGAGTGGTAATGTGTTTGTACCCGAGGTGCTCACTGTCCAGGGCCTCACAGGCCTTCCTGGCCTCAGCCCAGCTGGTCCAGACCCCAGCGGTCCGTCATGTTCTTCAGGGTCTTGAGGCATGAAGCTGGTTGCAGCCGTTTTCCTCAACGATTTTTTGCCACTGCCAATAATAATCTGATGTCATGTTCCTGGCCCTGGCCGTGCAGGGCCTCATACCATGTGAGATGACACCCTGTGCTAAGAAGGGGGAGAGTGGGGGGGACCTACCTTCAACTCTGCACGTCCCCACTCATCCCTTCCCACATAGAGCACCAGTCCTGCTGAATCAGGCCAAGGAAGGCACTTGAGATGCAGGGCCCCAAGGCCAGAGGAGCCATGAACACAGTATGAGTCACCGTTAATTAAGAGTATTTCTTAAGTAAATGACTTAATAGGACAGTTATATTCATTAGAGGTATAATTACAAGACCTAAGATCAAGCAGAAAAGAATGCGGAGCGTGAGGGTGGAAGCCGTCCGGAGCAGCTCCGTGGTCCCAGGGAGAAGGCAGTGGAGGGGTCAGGAGAAGGGCGAACTCCCACTGTAGGCTTCTCATTGCCACACTCATTTCCCAGCCTAGCTACCCTTGGATCCCAGCACTCAGCCAAGGGGGCGGAAGAGCCTCAGGCATAATTAAAATGCAATCATAATAAGCAAACACTAATTAAAGCATCACAGAATGTCCCATTAAACTCTGAGTCAGCCCTAACAAAGTGCCACCTGATGGGGTGGATGCTCTACAGGAGAAAGCTTGGGCTCCTGGAGACCACGCCCATCCCCACCCATCCTGCTCCACCCCACTCGGTCCTGTCACCCTGTCACCGGGGATGCAGGGCGAAGCATCCAGATATCAGAGATTCGAACTTGGTCCTTTAGGGCCCCCCGAGACTCAGAGTTATCGGTGCCAATTTCTCCCTAGGTCCACAGCAGTCCCAGAACACCTCCTTCTGCCCTTCCCTTAAAGCAGTCTCGTTCCTTCCACTGCCCCAAAGCCAAGTTTTATTCCATTTCTTCCTGGCTTAGGGAACCTGACACTTAAAAACCGAAGGAGTGAGGTTATCTGTACCAGTGGTTCCCAATCTTTAGGTCCTAAGAATAGCTGCAGAGCTTGTTAGAACTACTACTCAGGACCCATTCCAGAGTTTCTGACCCAATGGGCTCTGGTTTTCGTGTCTTGTGACCTCACAGGTAATGCCAACAGTGCTGGGTCCAGGACCATGCCTGGAAGGCCATTGCTCCTTCAGAGCTCCTAGGCTCCCCCTTCTGGAGGGCATTCTTCGGGCCAAGCAGTGGCAGTCTGGAGAGCTCAGACACTTCATATTTCTCCAGTTCCATGGTCTTCCCTGTCCTTCTCAGCTTAAGCCAGACCCTCCTCTGCAGATGCAAGGTTTGCTGAAGAAACTCTGCTTTCCCCTTTGCATTGTAGCTCTTCCCACCTGGGGCACTCTCCTGTATCAATACAAATTACCCTTCAAGACCCAGGCCAATGCCTTGTTTTTTCATAAAACCTGCTCTGGATGCCCACCTAGAGCAGCCCCAGCCCATAGAGACAAAACATAAGCCACAAATGCAAGCTCTTTGTCCAATTTTAACTTTTCTAGCAGCTAGATCTTTAAAAGGCAGAGGAATGAAGTAAGATTAATAATAGATTTTATGTAACCCAGTATCGGAAACTTCCATTTTTAACATGTGTCAAATAAAAAATATCAATGTGATATTTTACGGTTTTTTCCATACAAAATCCAGGGCGTCTTGTGTCCTTAGAGCACATCTCAATTTGAACCACCGTGCTTATGAAGCGCATGAGCTAGTGCCTATCACAGTTGGACACAACAGACATTAAAGTATTTTCTCTTTGCTCAGCATCCGCTCAGCTCTCTCGCAGGGCACTTAGAGCACACATCACTCTCTTGTCTTTTCACTGCTGGTCTGTTTGCAACTTGAACTTAAGGGCTGCGTTTTAATGTGCAGTAGTTCTCGTTCTCCTGAAGTGCCTAGCACTGGCTCCTATCTGTAAGCAGGATGTGATCAATGAGTATGGGTTGATGAATGAATATAGAAACACGTGAATATGGGAAAGACAGAGAACCCACAGAAACATCAGGCATGGAGGGTCTCTCCCAGTGCCCATGACATTCCTTGCCTCTGCTTTGTGCCTGGCTGGTAGATCTTGGAGGAGAGACTCATTCAAGTTTTCCAACACCCCCACCCCAGAAGTTTCCTGTTTCACTTTGCTCTTCAACTCAGTGCATTAAAAAAGGAGAGAGAAATTCCCACCAGGAGGGCCCAGGAAACAGGAAAAATAGTTGTGCTATTGGTTTCATGTTTGGAGAAGAACAGGGTTCTCACTATCTCTGTGGCACTTGGCGTGAAAGTGGGCTTTGTTGCTGGAGACACTGCTCCCATTCAGGGCTGCCTTTCCCAGCTGCTGAGAGCTGGGCTGTGTTTTGACAGACGGGCCGAATGCAATGCAGACAGTTGTTTTAATTTCCAGCCAGATGCAGACATCACTCACACGGAGCCCAAAACCCAAGAAAGGGAGGCTGGGCCCTGGGCTGCTGTGGTGCTCAGACCTCAGAGGGTGCTTTGGAGGGGGCCAGCAGAAACCCCCCAGGCTGTGGGGTTGCAGGGATCCAGGAGGGCTGAGAGCTCCAGGCCCAGAAGAGGCAGGCTTTCAGAACGGTGCTCTTCGGAGGAATCACAGGCCATGAGTCAGAGGTCAAGGGTTGTTTCTTAAGGCAATGTGACGACACCAGTGGCTGGTGGCAAGGACTTGATGGTCTCTTCTATTTATTTATGCATTTTAAAGATTTATTTACTTATTTGACAGAGAATGCACAAGGCGGGGACGGATAGAGGGAAAGGGAGGAAGAGAATCTTCAGCAGGCTTCACGCCCATCACAGAGCCTGATGTGGGGCTCCATCTCAGGACCCTGAGATCATGACCTGGGCCAAAATCAGGAGTCAGACACTTAAACGACTGAGCCACCCCGGCACCCCTGGATAGTCTCTTTCAGCTGTATCAAGTTGTTCGGGGCAGAAATCTTGAGTAGACTCAAAGAGGAGTTATGTCAACTGTGGGAAATAGAACAGAATGTGAAGGACAAGTGCAGTCTCCCTCTGACGGCAGAAATCCCTCTCGCAGCCTTCCAAACACCTGTCATCTTGACTCAGCCTTCCCATCCCAGCCATAGAGAGGGATGAATGTTATTGGACAACCTTGACTTTCCTAGGTTGGGCTTTCCTGAAACTTTTCACCCACGAGTCCTGTTGTGGCCACTTGGCTGCCCATCAGACATTGGGAAACCACCTCATGACTCATCTCCTTGGATCTAAATAAACATCCCAGGTGTGTCAGCTGCACCTCAGACACAGCATGGGGACCCCACCCCGCCCTGACCACTCTTCCAGCAAGGACCTCTGGCTGAACAGCGCTGCTGCTAGAGCAGGGACCTGAGCCAGGCCCTCTCCGGTGCGGGGCAGCCTTTCTCCACCCTGACACCCCCTCCTTCTGCAGCCCAGGGGCAGTTCAGCCCCTTGAGCTATTCTATCAGCCAGTGGGGATCCCGGACAAGGCTCCGACTCACACCCTCAAGTCTAAAACGCAGGACCTATGTCAGACCGGCCTCCACTCACAGTACCAATCTCTTAAGTTGAATTGCCAGATTTTACTGTTACCCTTTGTGCATTTTATATTTTTGTTATTAAAAGGAGGTTAGGACTGTTTAAAGCCTATCATGTCCACCTACTTATAGAAAAGCCTTGTGATAAAATAGTAGGTGTTAGGAGATAGTAAGAATTGGGAGCCTCCAACCAAGAAAGGGAGCCTCCTGGAGCTGGGGCACAAGACCTTTCATTGTCTAGTCCCAAAGTACGTCCGCTGACATCTCACCCCTCCCCAGCCAGGCTGCACCCTGGAGTTCTGCCGAACTTGTCCCTGATGACTTTTGCTTATGATAATCACTCAGTGTGCTGGGCCCTTCCATGTCTCTGCACCAGCACTCTCCTCTCCTGACTCACACTTTCTCCGGTGGCCTTCCCCCTCCCATTCCCCACAGCTCGTCCTGGGCCCTCCTCCTCTAAGGTCACACCTGTCCCAGGTGTGGAGCACCAGCTTTGTAGTTACCAACTCCCCCATGGACTCAGAGCCCTGTGGAGCAGGATCTGTGTCCCAATGGCTGGTATTTCCTTCTCACATAGCACCAGAGCCTCGTTGTAGTGACATCTGATAAACATTTGCAAGATAAGTGTGTTAAACTTCTCCCCAGCCTCTCAGGAGCATGCTGTGAGTGTCCCCGGCAGCAGATCCTTTGTCCCTCTGCCCGAGGCAGAACAGCATGCAGCTGGACCCTGGGTTGTGAGTTTGCACTTGTGTTCACACAACCAGTGGGTGGGGGACCTCTCTTCCCTCGACAAAGGAGAGCCTAGCCTCAGCCCAGCAAATGGTTTTGCAGCCCATCTGCCTCCTGCCCCAACCAGCAGCAGTAGCGAGCATCGCAAATGGAAGACGTCAATCTTCTGACCACCTTACCTGGCCTGAATGTCACACACACTGAGCAGGTGGTGGTGTTGGGTCCAAACAGGCCTGTCTTGAGGCTCTGCCCACGGGCAAACTGGCAGGAGTTTGCTAGGGCTGCACATTTGAGGTGGCGGGCAAGGACTTGATCTATAAATTCCCACTTTCCCCAGCAAGGCAGAATCAGGCAGCTCATCTCTGTGGATATTCCCATTTAACCAGACTTTCCAAAGGATGGAAGATTCACTAGAAAAAATTGAATGCAGATGTCAGAGAATGGGATAATTGGATCCAGGTGGTGTGTTTGGTTGGATGTAAAGAGACTGTGCCATTCAATAATATTACTGGGTAGGAAAAGTTTCTCCATCTCTCCCTTTCTAAATGTTTTCTGTGCAGGCAAGGTGTCTCAGCCCAAGCCCAGCCAAACCTTCCAGAAACAAGTTGGTGGCACTCGATAGGCTTTCAACAAAGTTAACTTTTCAAGAGCATGGCCAGCTCTTGCAATGACTTGAGTGACAGGCAGAAAGAGACAGGAAGATTTACTTCTGCCCCTGGTGAAGGCAAGAAGCAGCCCAGGGCCAGCCACCCCCAGAAACACATTTCCTTACCTGTACGCCCCTTGCTTACCCCCCCGTCCCCCCCCCCCGCCATGTCACCTCTTTAGGGACGGTTGACAGTGCAACTATGGGAAGGCGTAGGTGAGTCTGAACACGCATGAGTCAGTCGTCACTCCCTGACCTAACTGTGCCCTCTTTCATCTCTCTGCCAGATCACCAGGGTCCCCGTGGAATCCTGTGAGCAGTACACAACCTGTGGGGAATGTCTGAGCTCGGGGGACCCTCACTGTGGCTGGTGTGCCCTGCACAACATGTAAGTTGGGGATCCTTCCAAAAACAAGCCTGGAATGCAGATGACCAGGTGCTTTCCTGGGACTGTTGATGACGATGTGGCCGTGGTTTCCAGGGCAAGAGGAATTTCCAGTAATTCTCACCCAGGTTGGAGAGCAGGAAAAGAGGCCATGGGCGTGGGTGGGCGGGTCCTCCTTTCCCAGCGTCCTGCCCTTGCCTTTCATTTCACTTCCGAATTCTACCCTCCTGGCTGCTCCCAAGTCTGCCCCTTGTCAACACTGGGAGGGGTGGTGGTACCAGAAGAACTTACCAGGGAAGCTATAGAATTCTCGAGGTTTCCCCAGAACCTCCTCAGTGCATCCTGTGGCCAGCGCGCAGATGGCAGTGCGCTAGTGTGGACTTGGGGGGTATCTGGACTCCAGTGAGCTGCTGTGTGACCCTGGGTGGTCTACTGACCACTCTGGGCTTCCACTTCCTCAGCACCAATAGGGGTAATGCCTACCTCACAGGTACACCATGGGGATTAAATGAAATAATAAATGCTTTGGAAATAAGGAATCACAGAATAGACTATACAAATCAAAATAATTATGAACTCTGAACCTTTGGGAGGACCCTCATTAATTCATGATTTCAAGAAGTCTGCATCTCACTCTAACTAGCCTCACACCCTTATTCAGATACATCCTGGCCTTTGAATACCAGCTCAATAGAAATGCAAAATCACACTTAAACTTCCTAATTCGAAGGGTCTGAGGGAGAGAAGAGGGTGAAAACCAAAAAGGCAGGAGCTGGCTAGGAATTCTGTTCCCCAATGGAGTTGGAAGCTATATGGCTCAGCGCCAGCCAGCAAAGCATCGCCATGCAATGTGCGGGGCTTGGGGTGGAGGCGGAGGCGGAGGGCCAGAGTTCAGGGTCCTGCACAATAGCTCTTGGCTTCCAGTCTCTGCAGCAGGTGTTGCAGGGGCTGTGGAGGGAGGGAGGGAAGCAGGCACCTCACAGATGCAAAATCCGGACTGGATTTGAGCCCACAGATACTGGGTTCCCGGCTTGGGCTTGGAGGTAGGAGACTCTCTCCTCAAGAAGGTTTGCAGAAAATGTTCCTGCAAGGACAGTGCGTCTCCATGTAGGCCGGACAAGAGGTGCAGGTACTGCCCCAGGAACGGCAGAGGCCGCTAACCTCCTGTTTCCCCTATGTGAGGCTGCCCGGCCTCTCTTATCAAGAGGATTCATTCCCCATCAGGGACCCTGATGGCTGCCCCCACTCCGTGCAGAGTGTCCGAGGCTACCTTCCCTCTTCTTGTGCCACAGGCATGCCCAGCCATACCACCCGCTCCCTGCTCCCTACCCTGCCCTCCCTGCTTCCGTGCCAGCAGTGCTTCTCACCGGTGGAACACCCCCCTACAGATGGGGGATTGTCATTAATCCCCAGCTCACACTTGAGCCTACCAGTCTGTCCTGGTGCTGGAGCCTCCTGGTGGCCGCAGACTGCCCCTGTCATCCTCCTCTCCGGGTGGGCTGCGGCTTCTAGAACCACTCTGCCACATGAGGGCAGTCTCTGGTCTCCTCCATCCTCTGAGCTCCTTACCTGTGGCAGAGAATCCCTCCCATCTATGGGGCACACCTCGCCTTCCAGCCACTCGTCCTGCCCAGAGCCCTTGGGAACAAGCTTTTTACTCTTTCTACTCAGAGCTTTCTCCTCTTCAATCCTTCTCGCAGTCACCAGCCCTCCTGCCATGCCCTCGCACCTGCCGCAGTGGCCTGCCTCGGTAACGGGAAGGACTTGATGGGCCTACTTCCAGTTCCCAGGCCCACACACTGGACTGCCATGGAGGCAGAAGCCTAGGGAGATTGTTGAAGAGGCTTTGGGTCGGGGAAGGGGGGGTGAATTTGAAACCTTCCTGTCTCTTCTGTGTGCCCCGCTCCGCAAGTGTGTTATTGTCTCCAAGGCTATTTATCTCTGTTAGGGCTGTTGCCATAAATAGTATGATAAAAAAGAGCCATTTCAGTGAGTCAATGAGATAAAGGCTCCAGTCAAGAGCTCACTTTAGAGCTATCTTAAGGATTCACTTAAACCTCAATAATTCTTTTCTTTGACAGCATTCATATTTAGATCCATTATGTGCCTGGAAAGGAAGAGGGGAGGGGCGGGGGGTGGGGGGGAGTCCGGGTAGGAATCATTGCCTGATTGTGGCATCTTGCGGTGTGTCTGGGCGGTTAGGTCTGGAGAAGCAGCAACCATGGAGTGGGTTCGCATGTGACATCGGCGGCAAGCAGATGCCCCTGCTCACAGGCCGAGATGAAGCTGCCCGGGAGAGACTGCCATGCAGCTGTCGGATGGAGGCAGCCCTGGCCATCCCCGCTGGTCTGCCTCTCTGTCTCCAGGCATCATTTCACACCGCAAATATTTATTTTAAATATAGCATGTGACAGGGAGAATATCTCAATGAATAAAACATGGTCCCTGCCTTCAGAGAGCCATTAGTTCAGCCACAAGATCACCTGCATGCAGTCCCACACAGTGAAGACCTGTCCCACATTGAACATCTTTGTTGGAGTAGAATAATACCAGTAATAGTCATCATCATTAACATTATTATTATAAGGGCTAAAAAGCCATTTTCTTTTTTTTTTAAAGAGTATTTATTTGAGAGAGAGAGCACGCGCGCACATGAGAGCAAGCAAGTGGGGGAGAGGGGCAAAGGGAGAAAGAGAGAGAATCTCAAGCAGACTCCCCACCGAGCACAGAGCCCTGGCCAGGGCTCCATCCCAGGGCCCTGAGATCATGACCTGAGCCAAAGACGTTTAACTGGCTGAGCCACCCAGGTGCCATGTGGCGCCTATTCTTTATGTATAAACTGTACCTCTCATACTGGGGTTAGTTAATCCCACTTCCTCTTAGTCTTGTGTTTAACTGATCAGGACCATCTGGGAGCCACCCAAGCCCTCTGGGGTAAATGAAAAGCATAATGAGAAGATAGCCAAGAGCCTCAAAGCAGAAAACCCCTCTTAACACCCCCAGGGAGCCGTGGAGCCGAACAGATGGGTCTTAGAGGCCTGACCTCTTGTGAATCTGTGTCTATGACAGGTGCTCCCGTAGGGACAAGTGCCAGCGAGCCTGGGAACCGAATCGGTTTGCAGCCAGCATCAGCCAGTGCATGAGACTCGAGGTGCAGCCCAGCAGCATCTCAGTGTCTGAACACAGCCGGCTGGTAAGAAACACCTCGCGGGGGGCTGGTCGGGGAGCACAGAACACGCATATGGTGTGTGCATGTTCCTTCAACTCTTGCACGTGTGTCTGTCCTTGGGTCACACTTTAAATGCTCCAAGGAAATTCTGTGTTTATAGAAAACCGGTGGTAGCTCCTGCTGTAAAGGGCACAGCCCTTCTCTGTACTCCCCGCAAACTCATTACCCATTGATCTGTTTTGTAAGTCCAGACTCCTCATTTAGTAACAAACATCTACAACATAGTGCAAACTGATACTAAATAACACATTGTTTGTTATATACTCTATTTACATTCCTTCACTTCTCCAAGGCCTTAGCCTTGCCTTTGTGAGTGTGGGTGTGGGTGTGGGAGAGAGAGACGAGAGACAGAGACAAAGAGACTGAGGCTTAAGTCACAGTCAGAAAGAATATTAAAGAGAATGAAACAGCCCTTAACCACCTGTCCAGGTACAACCCCAAATATTTCATGTCCTCAGGCCTGCACGATTATTCCATTCGGAAGGTTTTATGAGCATTTACGGATGTTAATTAGTTAATGAACCTTCCAAGATTTCTCTTCATTCATCCCCACCAGGAGGTTTTTGGCTCCCATGGAGCCAAGGGAACAAATAGGGGAGTTTGTACCTAAGTCTCTTGGCCCCATGGAAACGAAACTGGGGCAGGGATTCAGCCGCAAACAAATGTTTGGAGAGGCTAGGTGACACTCACTGTGAGTGAGAAGCCACTGCAAATAAATATAGCCAGGTGTTGGTAGGAAGACAGTGGGAGACCTAGTGCACTATGGCTCCCAACTGGGAGGGTGGCAGGGGTGGGAAGGGTATTGTCACCATGAAACCTTATGGTCACCTCCCCACCTCCCCCCACCCCTGTTGCTAGAGGAAGCCAGGCCCATTTTTTACCTACTGTGTCAAATATCACTTAGATGTTCTGTTGTGGTCATTGTGAACAAACTCATTTCTGGCCCTTAGTGGTATTTTTATCATTCGAAGGAGGATATGCAAACTTAAAAAAAGCTGGAAAGTGCTAGCCTAGATCATTGGAACCCACAGGCAGCCGCAGACATCATCCGTGCCTTTGGGTGTTCATGTTCCTCGCTTTCTCTGGTCCCCACAGCTCCCTGTGAAGGCATGGCCTTCCTGGAAGGAGGCTGTTAGCAAGCAGGGCACCTGGGGTTGGGGGCACAGAGACACAAACTCTGGGACACTCGCCATCCTGATAAGCAAGCCCTGAGTCATAGCCAGGGTGAGGAGCTAGCTGTCGCCCTCTAACCCGGCAACCTCCAGATTGGTAAGCCAGCTTTACGGCTTGTTTACAAAGGGCTCAGCTTGAGACTTGCTTTCCAGGGTCATGGTTTCATGTCACAATGACAAAGGTCTGAGAGGAATTTTGGTACCTTTCCCTCTGTGGCCTTCCACCCAGTCCTTTCTGAGGCTGGCCAAGACTGGAAACGAAACTCATAGTGATATTAATAAAGACCGCACTCCTGTAATTGTTGTGTGTCAAAGCCAGATATGAGCTCAGAGGGCATGAGTCTGCAAGCACCACAGCAGGACCAGGCCTGGAGCCCCGGTCTCCAGAGCCCCTAGGACCCTCTCTTCCTATGGCATCATCTCTTTGCTCCTCCCACAGCTCAGCCTGATTGTGAGTGATGCTCCCGACCTGTCTGTGGGCATATCCTGTGCCTTTGGGAACCTGACTGAGGTGGAGGGACAGGTGTCTGGGAGCCAGGTCATCTGCATCTCACCAGGGCCCAAGGATGTCCCTGTCATCCCTCTAGATCAAGGTAGGAAGTGGGTGTCATGGGAGTCACATGCCAGGGGTTGCCCTACCAGAATGGTCAAGAGCAGAGGCTACAGGGGATGGGGTGGCGAGCAGAGGGCACAGGCGACAGGGTGGCGAGGGCACAGGGGATGGGGTGGGATTACCAGTATAGCAGTTGCCTGACCAAGCCCTCAGATGCTAACGTGGGATTATATAACTTGTTTGCTTTTGAAACCTAATTGTCATGCCTCAAAGAAAAATTTAGAAGGAAAGAAATCCCTTGCTCCCATTTGGATTAAGTCTGCACATGTGCAGAGAGTTTTTTCAGCCTTCCTTTCCCTTCTAGGAATGCCAGTGGCTCCAGCCAGTGATTTTCAGTGGGGTTCTCCCCATGGAACTAGGGTTTGAGGGAGTCTGACCTAATATTTCCTAAAGTCTTTCAGTAACTGAACCTGCCTGACCAAAGCAAGGGTTTCTGTGGGATGTGACTCATTCCCTTTCCCCAAAGAGGCGTTGGGACAGGTGGCTAGGTCTCAGTGATGGGTGTCTCAGCAGGACCACAGGGATCCTCTTGGGAGGAGAGGACTCAGGCAGTTTTCATCTACCACCTGTGCCCCAAGAGAGCCCTGGACTGGCTTAATGGATTACTCTCAGATTCTCCCCTGGGCCCCCACACTGTTACCCTCTCCTTTTTCTCACCCCAGACTGGTTTGGGCTAGAGCTGCAGCTGAGATCCAAGGAGACAGGGAAGACATTTGTCAGCACGGAGTTCAAGTTCTACAACTGCAGTGCCCACCAACTGTAAGCATTCACTGGGTGGGAGTCTCGCCCCGGGCCTGGGTATGGGTATGGGGTTTTCTAAGCTTCAAGCATGTCGGTTTCACCTCCCTGTCTCCCCACAGGGCCCCGCGCACTGTCTGGGTCAGAGCAAGCTCTCCGTAAATGTTCCTTTTCAGTTCTCTTCGGTTTATTCAGTTGTGTTAAACAAAATGGCACTCACTGCCCAAGCCTCTGATCTCATCCAGACTCCCCTGCATGGCCCCCCAATAACCCTACCCCCAATTTTCAAGCTAAGACAAAAGAAAGTCTGATGCAAAGACAAAGGTCATGGCCCAAGGACCATAAGACCAGTGAGTGGTGCTTTAAACATAGAGATTGACAGTGAATGGAGTTGAGACGTATGCTCCATGACCAAGCAGAGAGAGACTCGGAGGTAAAAGCAGCTATGCCCACAGCTACCCCCAGAGAGGGACATGATATAAAGGCCCCAGGCTGGGAAGAGGAGAGCAGATTAACTCCACTGTGGCCCAAATCCAGCCTTCAGCTTTTTAAAGAGGAGGGGGAAATCAGACCAAAGCGGCAGCCCCCGGAGGGGCTTGAGTAGGGCC
This sequence comes from Spilogale gracilis, assembly GCA_004023965.1. Classification (NCBI taxonomy): domain Eukaryota; kingdom Metazoa; phylum Chordata; class Mammalia; order Carnivora; family Mephitidae; genus Spilogale; species Spilogale gracilis. The sequence continues at coordinate 54,503 of PITA01006665.1, forward strand.
CAGCTGACCTCATCAGCCATGTCTAGCCATGAAACACTTACAGCGGTGCCCACAGGCTATGAGCTTCTACAGCTGGGCAGGAAGGGAGACCCATAGTTAGTTTATGTCTGTCTGCTCTGGAAGAGAAACTGAGATTCTTTCTCTACGAAATGGGAACTTTATACCTTCTGGTTTAGAAAGAGGGAAACAGGTCTCTATAATAGGGCTACATAAAGGCCACAGGACCAGTGACAGTGGACATTTCATAAGGAGAGAGAGCAAGCAACAACCCCACACCAAGAGCAATCACCGGGGATATTCTATGACCCATCCTTCCCATTTCCCAGGACAGGAGTAATCTGAGGTCTACGTAACTCCCAGGCATCATGTCTATGGGGTCCATCCAGGCTGTAGACATGATGGGCTGAGCAATCCATGTGGGAGAGGGTCTGTTTGCTGCTATACCTGAAAAGAGTTAAAAGAGACCAATGAGCCAGTCTTCTGAGTCTTGCCTTCTCTGATCTTGATTTTTATCCTGGAAATCAGCTGCTGGAACTTTAGGATCTCCACACTAGTTAAAGAAGGAGACACAGTTGAGCCCCATTGGGATAAGTCAATAGATGTGCTGAGAAAGATGGACAAGTGATAAAAATGGCCTGGGGTAGAGGCTGGACATAAGTGCAGAAGCTGAAATAAACGCAACTGCCCACTAACCACCACGTCCCAATCCCAGCTAACTCTGTTGGGGAAAATGCAAGCAAGAAACTCCTCACCTCCTTCTCAAACTCCAACACAGTGTTGATGGAATTCATTGTTTATGAGAGCATTCTCATCTCCATGGCAGTTCGGTGTGATGTCACCACTTTGCATTGCTATGGCAACAGAAATGCAGTCACAAGGAGCAAGTTTTAGCTAAAAAAAAAAAAAAAAAAAAAAAAAAAAAAAAAAAAAAAAAAAAAAAAGGCAGATCTCCTTGACAGCAAAGATTCCATTTTATTGCCAGACCCTGTCTTACCCTCTTCTACTCCTGGCATTCCTAGCAAAAAGTCACAGAACCAAGCTCAGTCCCTTGCTTTTAATATGGTAGACTGAGGCCCATAGCGAATAAGTGCTGCAGCCAAGGTCACAAAATTAGCCAGTGGCAAAGCCAGGCTTAGAGCCCTGTCTCATCATTCTTGGTCCATTTTCATGATTTACTTGCTGAATCATAAGATATTAGCAAGAGCCAGTCAGTGTGCCCAGAGATCAGAAACACAGTCACTTTGGGCATATCTGGAAGGGGGTAAGACTGATCAGCACAGGGAAGATGAGGTGTAGATGGGCTAATGCACCCAAAATAGGGGGGTAGATTAGTCCGTCACCCCCCTGGATGGAGATCCATCCACTGAAATGTAAAAAGAGCACCCACCAGATGGCGCCAGATCGTAGACTCTGCTGTGTCCCTTCCAGACTGGTCTAGTGTCAGAGGCTAGATTAGGGGAACTGGCAAGGAGCAAGAAGACCCGACCCCACCTATAAAACCCAACTCCATTATAACGGTCTGGTCACACACAGCCCCCAGGTGAAACTAGAGGGGAGGAAGGGCTTACCCTGGCAAGAAATGCATGCTCCACCCTCAGCTACCACTGCTATGCCCCACTACTTAGAGAAAGAGACAGACTGCCAGTTCATATTGTTAACTCCCTCAAAGCCCAGAACACAGGTGATTGCATTAGTCATTAATATTCAAATGTAACTTAAGAAATGGAAATAAGAGGTAATTTGAGCACTTGAAAGTAACACTCACATTTAACGTTGTACCTTTCAAGAATCATTTCCTACACATTCTCTTGCTTGATGCCGAACAGCCCTGTGGAACAGATGGAAAAGTTTTATTACAGAGGGAGATGAAGAATTTCCCAAGCAAAAGTGAAGTGACTTACTCAAGGTCACCCCAGTGGCAGTGGCAAGCCTGGAATCCTATTTGCCTGATTTCTATCTCTGTGCTTTTCTGTCTTACGTCTTTCAAGCTGTTCTCTCACAAGTGGTGGGATGCTGGTAAATATTTAACTACCAGCCATAAAACAAACAAACAAACAAACAAAAAACCTAGTATGTAGCATTTGTCAATTTCTATGGTATAAAAACTCTGTGCATAGCTGATTTTGAGATATTAACATGATGCCAGCCACTTGTAAAATTCCTGAAAATGTAAAGAATCAGCTGTCCCACACCACTGCTCCATAAGTTACATTATTTCCACTTTGGACTCTTTTTTATTTCTTCCCAATTTTCTGGTCCTATGAACATCTTCCAAGGAGGATCCGCAATTCTCGGTGCCCCACAAATCAGCCCTCCTGAGAGAAAGACTAGGATAACTGACTTCCATCATGGCATATGGGCTACCTGGCACCCATCCCTTCCCTGTCTACCCCCTTCTCTTTGCCTCTTACTCTCTCCACCCTTGCAGGTGCCTATCTTGTGTCAATAGCGCCTTCCGCTGCCACTGGTGCAAGTACCGGAACCTCTGCACCCACGACCCCACCACCTGCTCCTTCCAGGAGGGCCGGATCAATATTTCAGAGGTAAGCAGGGCTCACCTTGGCCTGGTGACATTTTCCAGTGAATCTGAGTGACCCTCTCTTTTCAGATGGTCAGTCCAGCAGCGTGGCCATCTCCTTGCCCTGGCCCATCTTGGTTTTCTTCCCAGAGATTCTATATGTTAGAAAGCCCCATTATTATAAAACCCAAAAAAAAAAAAAAAAAGTGGCAGAAAATACCCCAGAGGCAGAGAAATGTGCTGTATCTTCTAGACTGTTAAGACTTTCTACATTCAAAGGCTTGAGGGTAACTGAGAGTTGAGACTGAAAGCCAAGAGGAGGACATATCCAACCAACCAGACTCCATTGTCTAGAAGAGGGCAGTGAATGGCATTGATTCTTTGAGTCTACACCCTTTGCTTGGCTGCAGACATAGTCCAATTCAATAGAATATTCACTCTCAACCTTTCTTTCGTGCCAACCTCTCTTCCAACTCCAAGTGTCAATGATTCTTTGACTCTGATGTATGACTGGGTGGGTGGCCCTCTAGAAAGAGAAGGAAATTCGGCTGGTGAAAAGAACCAGGCCTTGCTAAAAGTCCCCGTTTATTATACAGTCAGTGTTCCATCCCCAGTGCCTGACCCACCTTCTGTTATCAACACCATGAAATATCAGATTGCTTATTTCCAAGGACTGTCGCATCCGATGATTAGCCACTGATATTGACTTTCATAGACATTCACAACATGCTTTGGGAAAATGAAGCATGCTCGGTCAATTTCCCTTTCTCATGTTGAATGTTCTCCACACCCTAACATGGCCAGTTGGATGGGTCTGAACATCTGTAGAGACCTATGTATTCAAACAAGTTGCATATGTGCATGTAGACACGTTCCCCTCTTCTTCCACCTTTTAGAAAATCTGTAAATGTAAGTAAGTGACAGTATAGCCTGTGCATGTTCTACTGTCCTCTTTCTACATACCTGTCACCATTGCACTAGACTACAAGCTTCCTGAAGGCAAGAGCTGCATCTTATCTTTAAATGTTCAGTGTCTTCTTCAGTGAGTGTTTGCAGAATGCATGCCTGAAAGAAGGAAGGGATGGCCAGTTCACCCAAATGCCATTGATAGGAAGGGTTCGTTGGATATACTTATCCATGATGTCAAGAAATGGAGTCTTATGGGAAAAAAAAAAGACATAGAGTCTTCTATGTCTCCTAGTCTTGATAGAAATGCCAGTTGTTTTCATGAATAAAAATAAGAAAGTAGACCGTGATGTATATATTTCAAACATCACAATATGTACTTTAAATATCTTACAATTTCACTTGTCAATTTTTCCTCCAAAGGTTAAATAAATAAGAACATGGTAGGCCTTGAACTGTTTCTCAAGCACACACACGGCCTTGAATCCTTCTGAGTTTTTGAAATAATACACGTTACATTCAGCCAGAAAAATTGTATGCGACCATCTTGAAAGAGAGAAACATGGATGGTACCCACAGGTGGCATTTAAGGCAGGCCATCTGCAAGTGCCCCAGAGTGATGGATCCAGTTATCCAGGCCCCTGAAAACCTTTTCAGAAAAGGTTTTCCCTCCAGCCAGTCGGTGTGCTTTGATGTAGCTGGCCTAGAAGTTCTACCCTGGTCTTAGTGGACACTGGAAATGAACCCTAGCCCTGGGATTCTGCAAGAGTATGGGACTGCTCTCAGGCCAGCCTTCTTACTCAGAGGAAAGGACCCAAGGGCTGCGGGTAGAGAGTGAAGGGTGGCTAACCCAGCTAGGGAGTCAAGGGAAGAATGGTGAAGGGAGGCCAGGCAGACCAGGAACAGCTGAAGCCGCAGACAGGGCTGCTCCAAGGCGAAGGGCTGGTGTGAGAAGTGGTGATGAAGGGTCTCAGAAACTGACCTTCACGGGGCCGCTTCTAAACTTCTAAATTCCTTAATTAAATGAAGCGAGGCCAACCACAAAATGCACAGAGAGAGAGAGAATGCAGATCTAGACGAGAAAGAGCAGCTGTTCATTTTCTCCCAGGGGCTCCCCTCCGGCAGAGGGGAACCCAAAGCCAAGCCTGAAAGGGGCCTGCAGCTGGAGTGAGGGCAGGGGGCGTGGCATACGAGCAAGACAAATAAACTCCACCAGCGTGTGGAGGCCAGAAAGCTAATTGGAAACATGCCGGCCTCCTTCATGCCTTTAGAAGTCACTGGAAGACGGTTCCCTCTCAGCCACGGGGGAGAGACTGGAATGTTCCAGGGAGCCAGGCCTCAGAGAAGCCATTGCCACCCGGCCACTTGGGATTGGATGAATACTGAAGGAGCCCTGGGGGAACCCCAAAGGCTTTGCACCCCCGTTAGTTTCACTTTTTTCCGCGAATGCCTGTTGCTTGGGACAGAGAGGTAGCCATCAGGGTGCCACCTCCCAGGACTGGGACTGGGCAGGACTGCCCTTCTCTTACTGCTGATAAGCACAGGCCCTGACATGGGCCCAGGGATTGGCTCTCTGGAGTGGGGGGCGGGGTGGAAGCTCTCTGGAAGGGGGGGTTGTGGGGGGACTTGTGAAGGCCGCTCTGCAACTAAGTTCGCCCAGGAAGGAAAATGGGTTCAGGTTCCCAGCAAGCTCGTGAGAGCCACTTCCTCATCGGCCAGAGCTCTCCACCACAGCGATTCACTCATCCTTTCCCAGCAAATAGCTCCCAGGCCCTGCCGTTCTCCATCCAGAGCTCTGCTTCTGGGGAGCCTCATTCCTGAAAATGTGGGCAACAGCAAAAGTGCACACGTGCAGCTTGGGTGAGATTTTCCTTACTGTATTAAGAGTCTATTCTAATGTCTTTAGGTTTTTCTAGGGACTGGAAATCCCTTCGGTACCTCTTTGAGGGTCCGAGAATATCTCTTTTACATCCTGTAAGGGCCCTCTAACTTTGAGTCAAAATTTTATGTCTGCTTCCTTGAAACAATATATAACTGATTAGCTCCGTTGATGTATATGGGACATTAATATAGCACACACTTGTAATTTTTCACATGTGACAAGAGTTCTCAAAGCACATATGTCAGGGTAGGGGGACCAAAAGCATCAGCATCACCTGGGTACTTGTTAGAAATTCAAATTCTTGGGGCACCTGGGTGGCCCAGTTGGTTAAGCATCTGCCTCTGGCTCTGGTCATAATCCCAGGGTCCTTGGGTAGAGCCCTGCATGGAGGCAGACCAGAAATCTGCTTCTCCCTCTCCCTCTGCTGCTGTGATCTCTTGCTCTCTCTCAAATAAATAAAATAAAATCTTTTTTAAAAATTCCAAATTCTTGGGCCCCATCCCAAATGAGTTTAACGATTGAGAATCATGGACATGTGGCATCTCAATTGATTCTCAAAACAGGCCTGCAATTTCACATAATTCATATTTGACACATGTAGTAACGAAGATGCTAAAAATTTAGGGTTTATTTTGCCCAAGGCTACAGAGAACTCAGGCATCCAAAAGAGCTGAGTACAGTATGTTTTCTGGAGAAAACTAGAGCCAGTTAGTTTGCTGGTCTCCATGGCCACAGCCACACTTGCCAGGCGGATCCCAATTTGGCTTTATGCTCTTCAGTCCTGAGGGTCCGGGTAGGGGGGCGGGTGCAGGGACTGGTACCAATCCATCTCCCCAGACGGGGAGGCCGCCCATGGAAGCTGGGATAGTAGTCTCCCGTGCAGGTACGAGCCAACCAGCCCATGCGGTCGATCTGCCTGCTTCTTTGCGGAGGGCTGACGGACCAAGTCCATATGCGTAGGCTTGACGAGACAGTACCTAATTCAAAATAAAAATATTGGTAGTGAACATATATTGAGTCCATATTACATATGCAACATTTTATATATGTATAAAATCTCATTTAGCCCACTCTATGAAATGCGTTCTATAGGATCATCAGATACATGCAGAAGGCATGACTGAGATTAAACGTCCCCAGGCTGTAAGTCCACGTCTGCTGATCCTGTGTTCCCATCCCCCTCCCACATACACACAAGAAGTGCGCAGTGATATGTGATATTCATGTTGTTAATCCAGTTTATTGCCATTTACAACATACTTTCATAGGCCTCTCTTATAAGCCATCTAGGCCTGTCAGCTCTTTCGGGCCCCATTTTGGAGATGAGGAAACTGAATTTCAACTGAGCCATCTCTTGAACCCTTTTAAGGTTACAAACCTTCCCGCGGTGCCAAGCACAGGCGATCTCTGATGGGGCCGCCCCAGATTTCTGCCTCCCTGGGCCAGCTCAGACTGTGACATGGTGTTAGCAAGCAGGCGTGCGCAGGAGTGTGTATATGGCTTTCAGCTCTAAAAGCTCATCTCCCTCCGTTGCTAAACCAGGCCTAGTGAGATGTAGATACATAAATATCTTCTTTACGCCCTGTCCCAGGGGAAAGATAGAACCAAATAAATCCGATTAGCTTCCCAGGATACTGGCTGCTCTCTCTCTTTGAAGTCCAGTGGGTGAAGATAATGCCATTTCCACATGGGAGAGGTTGTTTCCGGGGGCCGAAGGGTCCCCTGCACTGAGAAACACAGCTAAACAAAGTGGGTGATGTGGTCGTGAGCAGCACGGGGCTCCCACGCCAGGGTCCTGCCCTCCCCAGAGCCGGGGCTGCTCCTCCTCCCCACTCCTCCCCAGTCTACCCCCGCCCCTGGGATATTCCCAGATAGGACATCTGTTCATCTTGACAGAAACCCAGATTGCTGCCAAGGAGGAGATCCTGCTGCCAAGTTGGCCTTGAGGCAGACAGAGGAGTAAGATGACCTAAAGACAGTGGAGAAAAGCAGTAGCGATGGGCATTTTAACACTGATAACCGTCTTAACATTCTGCAGGGAAAGCATAGTGTGATTATCTGCGCTCTCATTCTTAGAACAGCAAGTGTATGTCTCTGTGTGTGTGTGTGTGCGCGCGTGCAAACAAATGGGATTGCAGTGGCCTCATTGTATCTGATGAAACCCAACACCTTCCTCAAGGCCCTGAGGCATTAAGTTCCCACAACTTGGCAGTTTTCTGGGCTGTTGGCTTCCTTGCACCTGCGCTCAGCCTTCACTCCTCCCATTGCTACCCAGGGCTCGCTGCTTCCTGTTAATGTATTAGTCACCTGAGCCACTCACAACCCAAGGGTTCTAGGTCTTCCCCTGCTTCCTAAGAAGACAGTATACCTGCCTCCCAACCCCTTCTTCCCTTTACCCTAGAGAAAAAAGAAAGAATCCTACTCTGTGTGGCCTGAAACAGCAAAAAAACAAAACAAAACAAACCCCACATCCACAAAAAAACAAGCAAAGGATAAGATAAGACATCGGTCTATACTAAGGCAGTCTTAAAACCTGTCCAGGCATTTGGGAAGCCCCTAATCATTGTCTTTAAATTTGGTTCCAGAAGGTCCTGAGACAGCAGACCATGGGACTCTTCTAAAATTTTAGGATCCCTTAAGGAGAGGGGGAAAACTCATAAGGAGTACTCATAAAGTGTCTTCTTATGAGTCTCCAATCTCCAGGTTGGACCAGACTTAACCCAGACAAAAAGATGTGCACACGTGTGTCTGTGTGTGTGTCGTATGTAAGTAAATACGTAATGCAATAAATATGTATATAAATATGTGTTATATATGTAAATTTGCCAAAGTTAAAAGGTTTCTACAATCTTGTTTACTAATGTAAGACATCATACTTCCAGAAACACATCTTTAAGATTGTGCTAAAATCTGAATTTGTTCTCTGAGCTCATTAAAGATGAAAAACAACCAGTCATCACTTACAATGTATCAACTAGTTCTGTGTCTGAAAATTTATTCTCTCTGTCCCAGTCACACACACACACACACACACACACACACACACACACACACACACACCACTCATTATACCTCAGCGTTATTTCCAGTCTAAATTAAAATTTTAATTTATTAGACACGATGGGGGTTTTTTAGCTACTGACAGGAAGTAGTTTCTCCTTTTCCAGAGGATGCCTGGGTTTCCCTAAAGTGGTATTCATTTTTTTTCTTAGCTATAAATATATGAAAGACTCTGTTGAGCGTGCCCTCAGGGCATGAAAGGAAGAGTGCAGTAGAGAGCATGTTTATGAGTTGGCAGCTTGAGTAACTGGCTTCTAAACAGGGACCCATCTGCTCTGGGGTTGCATTATGATCCTGTCTCTTATAGAGACTTGTCGGCTGGGGGTCCTTACATGCTATTAGCCTATAGGTGATGGAGGGCACAGTGGGCCTAGAAGTTCATCCAGGTCCTGTTCCATAAGTTTCTGTAGAAAATTTCCCCCAGAGTTTCATAAATTCTCAGGATTCCTTACTAGATTTGGACAGGCCCACTTAGTAATCATGAGACTCCAGAAGCGGTGACCATTTCCGACCTCGGCTTTGGAAATCAAACTCCTCAAGCCCCTTGGTGCCCAGAAGGCAGGGCTCAACCCTCATCTCTGAAGAATATAGAAAGCTGAATGTGGAAAGAAAGTTTGCAATCTTTTCATGTGTTGCTTCATTTTCTCATTTTCTGTTTAACCTCCCATGAGCCATGACCAAGTGTCCACTACATGTCAGGATCTAGGATAGAAAATGGGGATCCTGAGGTGAGTGAGACAAAGCCTGACAGTCCAGGCTTCCACACCAGTGAGGACAATGAGTCAACAAAAAATTGCAATTGTGAGGGCTAAATGTGATCATGGGAGGACATCCGAAACCCATCCTGACGACCAGGGCAGGGAAAGGGGCAGGGGCAGCTTTCCAGAGAAGGAGCAGCAGAGCTGAATTGGAAGGCTTATTGGAAGGCCTTCAGCTACACAGGGGCTGAGGCAGGGGCCAGGAGGTCGAAGGGCAGCAGGAGGTGGTAGAGAGTGTTTCCAATAGAAAAGCATCTTCAAAGGACCAGAGGCCTGGAAGTTGGGGACACAGCCCCTCGGAACTCACCTGAAGTCCTGGATGGCTGGGGCAGGACGCAGGAGGGTCCCCCGGGGTAAGAAAGAGGCTGAGGCCAGGTGGTGAGGGGTTGTCAGAAGCCTGGAGGAGAGAAGAGATTGCCTCAGCCCCCACTGTGGTCCTCTAGGTCTCCTCCTCTACAGCTGTCCATTGCTCAACACCGCCCGTGTCATGAATGGCTTCTTACCAGGGAGCACCTGCAGTGCTGGGATGGGGACATTTGTCCTTATTCAACACTGTCCCATAACTCACAGGAAGTTCAACAGCTCTGGCCCCAGGGCACTAAAGGCCAGTAGCCCCTCAGCATGATAGCTACATCAAGCCCCACACATTCCCAGCTCCCTCTGAGAACCACTGCAGAGGGGAAGGGGATGGGGAGCCAGACACCACCCTCAAGAATTTCCCTACTTGGTCCTGAGAGACAAAATGATCGCACGTGGAGTTGGCTGGCCCTTAGCATCCTCACTGCCAGAGGCTGCTGAGCTCTGTCTTCCACACGAGGGAGAGAGTAGGCAGGGAGTCAGAGCTGCAGGAGGTGGCACTGTGACCTTCGGGAGAGAAGCCTGATCTAGGAACAGAACTCGGGAAAACCTGTCTGGCTCTCTTACTGGCTTGTGCTCTCATGGCCCTTCCCACAGCCCTTCCCCACCAAGACTTTCTTTTTTTAGTTTTGTTTTCCAAAGCAACATGGCATTCACGCAGGGCCTGGTAATGAAATGAGATAAAAAGCCACAGCAAGTGTTCAGAGCATTGCCGGGAGGGCTGATCCCCCTTCTGGAAAGGCCTACTCAGCCGGAGCTGAGAAGCTGACGCTGTCGATAACAGAATGCCTTCGGCTGGACCATACAAGGGGGACAGGAGCTGGGGAGGGGATGAAACCGAGAGGCGGGCGGTCCAGGCTGAGGACAGGATCACAGAGGGGCCTCTTTTATCCTGTGTGGCAGGAGATAAAATCCACAGCCTGCCACATCGGTGCTTAGAAATTAATTCCTAAATTGTAACATGCACATCAGATCTGGGACAACGTGTGGGCTAGGGATGACAATATCAAAGCCCCAGGAGCTGAGAGAGAGATTTTGTTTCCTCTGCTGACTCCCCTGGGCCCCCGTAAACCAGGTACATCCTTTTAATGGGCAGCTCACCCAGATACCAGAAGGTCTGGCCAGGCACCCAGGGCCTGCCCCCTGCCCTGGCTGAGATGCATACGAAGGTATGAGTCAGGACAGATGATATCTCTCTGCTTGCTCCCCCAGGACTGTCCCCAGCTGGTGCCCACAGAGGAAATTCTGATACCGGTCGGAGAGGTAAAGCCAATCACTCTGAAGGCTCGAAACCTGCCGCAGCCCCAGTCGGGACAGCGAGGCTATGAATGTGTCCTCAGCATCCAGGGGGCCGTCCACCGTGTGCCCGCCCTGCGCTTCAACAGCTCCAGCGTCCAGTGCCAGAACAGCTCGGTAAGGGGGCTCATGCTCATGCCCTGCCAGCCACAGAGCTTTCTCTCCCCCATGTCGAGGCCTCAGCTTGAGCTTCCCCAGTTCCCAAAACCTCCCAAGTCCACAGGCTGACCCTACATCCCCGGGGACAGAGGAGGGTGCCAGCCCCTGGCACCCTTCAAAGCAGAGCGGAGCAGGTTGGTGGTGACAGAGGCGGCTGAGTGATGCCAGGAACCTCTGGCATCAGTGGAGAGCTTTGTGCCCTTCCTGAGTTCAAAGAGACCTCTTGGTCTTCAGTGAAAATTGCAGCCAAGGCCGGTAGACTCCCTCATATGCCGCCTTCCCCATTTAGGTGCAAACCAAAGGACGGAGGCCAGGAGCTCAGCCGAAGTAGAATGGCAGGTGGGGAGGTGGTAGGGGGAAGGAGGGAGCAGTGAGTTTTGAGAGCTTCAAGGGTTAAACCAGTCCTGCATGCCAGACAGAAAGCACGAGGTGTTTAATTATAATACCAGCCCAGAGAGGATCTTTTTATCTGCCAACTCCTGTCTCTGACTATGGGGGGTCAGCTGGAGATGGGGGTGATGTGACAGAGGTGTTGAGGGAAGCTAATTCGCCTGGGAGAGATAAAGAGAATCTGGGCTTCTTATCAGGGGGCTGTCAGATTCCCAGGTCACAGGCGCTTGATAGAATTTGTAATCAGTGGAAGGCCGCCAAGCATAAGACGAAGGTGGGATGAGAAAGAACTGCCACAGGACAAAGGAAGGAAGCAGGTGGGAAGGGCCGGGGCAGGAGGGACGGGCAGGAACATGGCTTGCCCTGAGAGCAGCTCAGTGGCCAGGGCAGGCCAGGTCTCTCAGGAAGGCATTCCCAGAGGCCTTCCTCACCAAGGGGCAGGGGCTGGGCCACCAGATAGCCTGTTTCTGAAGTGTGTGCAGGGCTTGCAGGTCCTCTGTGGGACCAGCATGGGACAGAGAGCGTGGACTTCTGGCCACAGCTTGAGGCCTTTTATGGTCTGCCTGGTCAGATCTGTGACCAGAAGCTCCGAGCTCTTCCCCTATGGAGTGTTGGCCAAAGTGAGGCTCACTAGCAGCCCGAGGACCCCTGCGGTGCCCAGCCCACCAGCCCCCTAGGCCCTATTTGTTGTCACATGCTCTGCTCAAGGCTCTAGTGGGGTTCACACAGCAGGACATGGGCTTGGTAGAGAGACTGAACTTGTATTTGAAAAGATGCCTAGCAGCTCTCAGGCAGTGAGAGACAGAAACTGGCAATGCAGGGATGGAGGGGGCAGGGAGGAGAAGGAGGCCTCTAGGGATGTCCGAGAAGGCACTCCAGGGAAAGTGAGTCTGAGCTGGACCAGAAGAACACAGGCAGGTTGATGGTGGAGGCTGCAGGGAGAGAGGAGGTCCTTCGGAGATGTGAGGTGAACAGAGGTGCTGCAGTGGGTGTGTCCAGAGACAGGTGGGTTCAGAGCTTTCTGTAGGAGAGAAAGTTGGAGAAGTGAGTTTGGATTTGGATTATAGAGCACTGAGCACCACACTAAGAGGTTTGGACAGGATCCGCTTGGCATTAGTGACCGGGACTTGAGGGAGGGCGCCAGAGACATCATTTGAACAGCAAATGGGATTCCCCTGATTGTCCCTCTGCTCCTTTCTCAGCCCAGAGGGAGCCAGAGCCCCTGGTTTCTTTCCATCTGTAGTCCGGTCCCCTGAGATGCCAGCAACATCCCCGACCCCCAGTGATAGGGAGCCTCACGAGTCCTCTGCCCCTCTCCCCGCAGTACCAATACGATGGGATGGACATCAGCAACCTGGCCGTGGACTTCGCTGTGGTATGGAATGGCAATTTCATCATTGACAACCCACAGGACCTGAAAGGTGAGCAGCTACTTCTGGGTAGAGTTTTGATCTTTTCGTGACCCGGGGAAAGACTGGGGCAGAGAGATCAGAGCCGGCTAGCCGCTGTGCCATGAATAATACACTCGCTGGGTCAGCAGAACTCTTCAGAGGATCCTAAAGCAACATTTGGAGCCATCAAAGGAGTCCTGTTGGGAACCCTGTTTCATTACAACCAGAGCATCCTCTAGGAGGCTGCCGGCTCATGGCATTTTTCTCTGGCTCCCAGAGACTTTGAAGTGTCTGCAGAACCTGGAGACAGGAATGTCCTGCCAGTTTCCTAGGAAATAGAGATTCTGCTTCCAGTTAGGGTCTGATTCCCCTGACCTTGGTTCCGTCAGTGCACAAAGAAGGTTTGTGAGGCTGTGCCCCTGGTCCTAAGGTGGGGAGGGGGGACAAGCAGGAGGACACAGGCCCACGGCTGCTGCAGGGAAGCTCAGCAAGGAGCTGGGCTGACCTGGGAGGGACACTCCATCGTCCTACAAACTCACATGCAGCTCTTCCCGAACACCAGGAGGGCATTAGCATCCAGGCAGCAAATATATCTAGGCGCCCCTCTGCTCTCCAGAGGGACAGAAGCAACACCAGTGTGTGTAGGCGCTCCCTCAGTGATTTTTTTTAAAGATTTTATTTATTTATTTACTTGATAGAGAGAAACGCAGCTAGAGAGGGTACACAAGCAGGGGGAGTGAGAGAGGGAGAAGCAGGCTTCCCGCCAAGCAGGAAGCCCCATGTGGGGCTCGATCCTGGGACAATGGGATCATGACCTGAGCCCAAGGCAGGACACTTAACGACTGAGCCACCCAGGCGCCCTTCCCTTAGTAATTTTTTGAGATGATTTTCCTTAACCCTCGTAACATCCCTGAGAGGGATGTACTAGTATTATTCTCATTTTATAGATAAGGAAACCAAGCCCCCAGGAGTTTAAGAAATGGACCCCCAGCGCTCGCTCCCACAGCACAGGTGCTGACAGTAGAATAGCGGACAGGTCAACCTCGGCCTTCGCACAGGAGCGCGTGCAAATACTCGAGCCACTCCAGCCTCTTAGGGAAAATACGTGGGATCCTAAAATAAAGTCAAACTTATACAAGCAGAAACTAGAAAAGTGGTTGCTGCGGGTCGGCGGGAAATAAAGAGATTGTTTAAAGGGTGCAGACTTTTATTAGCTATAAGATGGGTAAAATCTAAGGATTTCATGCAAAGCACAATATCTATACTTGATATTGCTGCTTTGTATAAATGAGCTTTGCTAAAACAGTAACATATACATATATTATATATGTATATATATAATATATATAGTGATTGCTATCTTAATTAGTTAGATGGGAAAGACCCTAGCACAATGTATATGTGTATACAATCATCACAGTATATACTTTAAATACCTTATGATTTCTTTTTGCCAATTATACCTCAATAAAGCTGAAAAAGGAAAGAGGAGGAGGAAGGCTGAATCAGAAAGTAAGAGCCAGAATCTGAAGCAAGGATGTCCAGCCTCAGAGCTCATGTGCTGGCCCACCCCACTGTCCTTCCAGCAGCTTAGGCCACTGTGGAATGTCAAGCCTTCTGCCCTCCAGACTCCTCTTCTCACACCATGAGCCACAGTTCACTACATTTCAAGTAGCTAGGGCTGCCACAGCTTCTCCCTCAACCTGAGGTCGCCCATGAGTTCGAGAGGGAACCGGAGCCACCTGAGGCCCCCACCCACACGCTGACATGGAAGTCAAGGCCACTTAGGCTGGGAGAAGGAAACTGAGCCCAGGGAGATTTCTGTTCTCTTTCTCCTCGGACCCCAGCCAAATTTCCTCACTGCTGAGGATCTGGGCTTGGTTTCCAGAGGTAGCCTTTTCACCTGGAGCTCAGAGAAAAATGGCCACATCCAGGCTTTCATCAGACCCCTCCCTAGTGGCACTTGACATCTTGGAGTACTCGGGCCCAGCACCATCTCCGTGTTCGTCCCTCTGAGAGCCCAGGTGTTCCTGGTGGCTGTGCACCATGTTGGATGGAAATGGCCATGGTGTTTATGGACTTGGGTTCTAGAATCTAGAATTTAAATCCTGGTGTTTTGACTTATAGATGGGGGAACTCAGACTATTTCCTGCCCCTGCCTTCATGCCAGTTTCCTTCGCTGTGAAATGCAGGAAGGGATGCTCTCTGCTTGGGGTTGGCATGAAGACCAAATTAGATGCACACCATTTGTGCTTGTTAATAAATGTTCACTATGTGATTGTTCATCTTGAGATTCTCATTTCTTGCTTTGTACTGTAAGAAGCCATGGGCATGAGGACGTTTAAATGTAGTCCCTGCAGCTGGGGCAGAGGGACACTTGACAGAGCAGAGGAACAGGATGAGGACCTATAGAGAAAGAGAAATTAAAAAAAAAAAAAAAAAAAGCCACTCCCCTGGCGCTTATACCCAATCTCCAGCACAGGCACTCCTCCCCATCCCTCAATCCCGAAAGTTTAGGTCTGCTTGACTAGAAGAGTTGAAAATGATGCTCTGAGTATTCTGATTCTGGAGAATTCTACCCAGGATTCTGAATTCAAAACATCAGTGGGAGACAATGAAGTCTCAGGCTCCCAAAACACAGTTTTGCAGATTGGCCTACACAGGGCTTCTAAGTCAGTAAGAGACAAGAGCAAAGGCCAAGGGTCTGCAAAAGTGCCATGGTAAGTAGGCAAGTTGTCTTCAATGGGAATGTCATCCTCCACTGCATGGGCCTTGAACAGGACCACGTCGACTCTGTCTCCTCCTCAGTTCTGCCTGCAGTTTGCCAGCCACTTGGCCTTTTTTGAAGCCAAGCTGATCTCTCTCCCAGACTACCCAGTCCCCAGTGTATGGGCAAGATGCCCCTCTTCTCAGGATCTACAGTCCAGCAGCACAGGGAGCTGGAATGCCACCATCCTAGCTTATGCACTAACCTTAACAAGCTTCAAGAGTGATTATATACTGAGGTGCTTGGGTGGCTCAATTCGTTAAGCATCTGACTTTAGCTCAGGTCCAGGTCATGGTCTTGGGGTCCTTGTAAGGAGCCTGCTCAGTGGGGAGTCTGCCTGTCTCTCTCCCTCTTTCCCCTCTTATGCTCTCTCAAATAAAGAAATAAAAATCTTTTTTTAAAAAAAGACTCATTCTATACCTCTTGGAGCTTCATTTTTACCTGAAATGGGGAAATCAGTCCTTACTGACTGTGATGAGGTCTCCATGTAGGAAAGACAGTGCAGAATGTAGTGTGACCTCAAAGAAAAGAGACTAAGCCTGTGTGGCCCCTCAGGTGTGTTCCAAGCACTGTGCTAAGCACTTAAGACACAGCACCTCATTCAAAACTCCCAAAAAACAATGATCCTCCCCATGTCATAGATTAAGTAAACAAGGTTCAGGGAGGTGACATTCTGTCACATCGCTGGGGCGTAGCGAGGCCACAGTCAAAGCCCTGATATGATTCAGTCTAGAGCCAGAACTCCTAAATAACATTTTGTGTAGTACCTTTCAGCAACAGTTACTCTTGCAAGGATGATGGCGGGCGCTCATTGGGGTTATTCATGCCTGAGGACGGTGTCCACCATGCCTCCAAGAAGAGTCGCAGTTTCGAGGAGCCCTCCCCAATCCCTGTGTCACCTCCTCTCTTTGCAGTCCACCTCTACAAGTGTGCCGCCCAGCGGGAGAGCTGCGGCCTCTGCCTGAAGGCCGACCGGAAGTTCGAGTGTGGCTGGTGCAGCGGCGAGCGCAAGTGCACCCTCCAACAGCACTGTACCAGTCCCTCCAGCCCCTGGCTTGACTGGTCCAGCCACAACGTTAAGTGCTCCAACCCCCAGATCACCGAGGTGAGTCCCACAAGTTCCCGGAGCCGGGCAGGGTGGCCAGGAGCTGGCCTGGGCTAGGCGGGCAGTGAGGGAGGCTTTCACATGGAAGAATTCTAAGTGTCGTAAGCATTTAGTGTGGGGTGTGGGAAGCCTCTCGGGCGCTTCTGTGGCCCGTGTCCAGGTGTAAGTGACAAGTGTATGGATGTGTGTCCTCGGGCCAGTGTGTGAATGTGTGTGCATATCAGTGTGGGTGTGTGCGCACACGGAGGCAAAGCCAGCCCAGCCTCCCTGCCAAGACGGCAGAGCCAGGTGGGGACAGGAAATTGGCTGCATGGTGGGTAAATATTTCAGAGAGCAGGTTTAGCTTTTCTCAGCAGAAATGTGGTTTCAGGAGCCGCAATTAGCTCCGAGGCGCAAAGCTGAACGTGGAAGAAGAAAGTAAAGGCAGGTACCACATTGGCCACCATGCCATTTCCCAGGATTTACTCTCCGTCCCAATTTGTGTGTGCATTTTAATGGAAAGAAATAGGTAATTAATTATCCTGGGGAAAAAATGATGTTTCCTCAATAGCAAATTGCAAAAGCAGATGAATAGATGATGTGACTGAAAAAGCAGCTGTTCGGGTTTTGAATGGCCTGGGAGAGGAATAGTTGTATTTAACTTTGGTTGCCTTATGTGTTCATCACTCTTCTTGGTTCCCTATTCACTGACTGTCACTTGTGCTATAAAACTAATTGCACGTTCCTTATGGTGACTGGGAATAAAGGTACAAGCAGGTAGCACGTGGTCTGCTGCTTTAAGAAGCGGAGAGGGGCTGCTCCTTTTCTGTCTCTTCCCCAGTGGATGCACTGCCCCTCTTCCTAGCTCATTTTCCTTGTGAGCCAAAGAAAGCACTGTTGGCTCTCACCTAGGTTACAGAGTATCGAGAAGCTTTGGGAACATCCCTGTGATCATTCTGAAGCTTCAGAGCCATAGAAACAAAACCCTCAAGATCAAATGAGTGTTGTTAACCTACAGATGGGTTATTTGAAGAGGTACCTGATGCTTATTTAGTGCGCTCGGCACCATCTTGTTTAATCCCACAACCACGGTGGGAGGTAAACATTCTCACTTCCATCTTACAGGTGAAGAAAATGAGGCTTGGAGGAATGGCATGGTTGCCCCAGTTCACGTGGCTGATAAGTAGCAGGGCTGGTATTTAAGCTCAGATTTATTGAATTACAGAACCAATTATAAAATCTCTAATTGCTCAAGTAACGTAGCACAAGAAGCAAGGGATCCCCCTTCCTTGATGTCCAGCCTTCCTAGCTCAGGTAGACCAGCAAGATGCCATCCATCCACATGGCTAGGACATCCTGGGAAAAGCACAGTGCAGTGGGAGAGTGTCTCCTGCCAGCGAGGTTCTTGTTCGTCCTGGTGGGAAGATGCTGGGAGCATGGAGACGCTGCCCCTCAAAGATCAGACTTCAATTTCATTTTATTCTTGGACGTGGCCCGTGACCGTGCCTGCTGACTCCATCCCATGTCTTTCTCTCACCACGAACATGCTTGCAGCAACTGTTGGTAGGGCCCGAGCCTCTGCCCTCACACAGCCAGGTCCCTGAGCTGCTCAGGGCTCCATGCCTTCTCCCTGATTCTAGAGATCTCCAGCAACTGCTGGGATCTGCTCTGCCCTGGGAATCTTGCAGCTGTACTCGTCTCTGTGTCTCTCTGCCTGTCGTGTAGGGGGACTCATAATGGGCAGGGACTCGCTTCCATCAGCACCTCTCACCTCCATCCACCCTGGCTGCTGCCACCTCAGCCCCATCTACTCCTTGACTGGCAGGGGTGCCTTCCCAGCTCTAAGGCAGGCTTCTACCTGGGAAATTTCTGCTACGGTGTCGCCCCTGCTCACTGACCGGGGACTGACTGGCTGTTCCATTCACAGAGGACACCCAAGCGACACGATGCTAATTAACCCCCTGAGGTAATTAGGCTGTAATTGATTTCCCAGTGAACACAGCAGCAGGAGTCGGAGGCCCCAAGCAGTGGGGTCTCCTGTTGGCGTTTTTCAAGTCGAGGCTGTGGAGAAATGAAAGAGCGTCTCTGGGGAAGAGAGACAAATCCATGCTGTGTCTCAGGCCATGCAGGGGACATCATTCAGGACAGGACACGCAGAAGGGAGGATCCAGGCCTGAAGTATTTTATTCACTATAATCTGGAATGGTTCTTTGAGTTTTTTGTGTTTTTCTTAATTTTTTTTTCAGTGTTCCAAGATTCATTGTTTATGCCCCACACCCAGGGCTCCATGCAATACGTGCCCTCAATACCCACCACCAGGCTCACCCATCTCCCACTCCCTTCCCTCCAAGATCCTCAGTTTGTTTCTGAGTCCAAAGTCTCTTATGTTTCATCTTCCTCCTCGATTTAGCCTACTTCCCGTTTCCTTTCCTTCTTCTGCTGTCTTCCATAATACTCGTTATGTTCCACAGGTAAGTGAAACCATGTGATACTTGACTTTCTCTACTTGGCTTATTTCACTCAGCATAATCTCCTCCAATTCAGTCCATGTTGCTACAAAAGTTGGGTATTTATCCTTTCTGATGGAGGCGTAATATTCCATTGTATATATGGACCATAACTTCTTTATCCATTCATCTGTTGAAGGGCACCTTGGCTCTTTCCACAGTTTGGCAATTGTGGCCATTGCTGCATTGAACATTGGGGTACATATGGCCCTTCTTTTCACCACATCTGTATCTTTGGGGTAAATACCCAGTAGTGCAATTGCAGGGTACTAGGGTAGCTCTATTTTTAATTTTTAAAGGAATCTCCACACTGTTTTCCAAAGCAGCTACACCAACTGAGGGTTCCCCTTTCTCCACAGCCTCTCCAACACTTGTTGTTTCCTGACTTGTTAATTTTGGCCATTCTGACTGGTGTAAGGTGGTATCTCAATGTGGTTTTGATTTGATTTTCCCTGATAGCTAGTGATGATGAACATTTTTTCATGTGTCTATTAGCCATTTGTATGTCTTCTATGAGGAAATGCCACTTCATGTCTCCTGCCCATTTTTTGATGTTATCATCTTCTTTTTGGATGTTGAGTTTGAGGAGTACTTTATAGATCTTGGATATCAGCCCTTTGTCTGTAGTGTCATTTGCAAATATTCTCTCCCATTCCATGGGTTGCCTCTTTCTTTTGTTGACTGTTTCCTTTGCTGTGCAGAAGCTTTTTATTTTGATGAAGTCCCAAAAGTTCATTCCTTGAGTTTTTCATCTCCTATCCTCAAACTCCCTTCCTTCTGTAAGGCATCTTCAATTGTTTTAGCTTTTCATTTTTGAAATAATTTTAGACTTATAAATAGGTACAAAAATAGTACAAAGAACTTTTATATACCCTTCACCCAGATTCTCCAAAATTAACATCTTATATAACCACAGTACAATTATAAAAATCAGGAAATTAACATTTATACAATAATGCCATGTAATATTCATGCCTAATTCACATTTTGCCAATTATCCCACTGATTGTCCCCCTTTTTCTGATCCAGGATCCAACCCAGGGTCAATGTGATATTCCAGAAGCGTGTTGCTTTAGCACTCTGGTCCTCAGTCTTTCTTTGTCTTTCATGGCCTTGATACTGTTGAAGAGTATAGGACAATTATTTTGTAGAATATCTCTCGATTTGAAGATGGCTAATGTCTCCTGATGATTTAATTTAGGTTATATGTTCATAGCAAGGAGTACTAATAAAAATGTGGAGTATGTGTTAAAAGGGCACAGAAGCCAACTTGAGTTGGCCCCAATAGTCAAATCTAGGACAATCTGAACAAGAAAATAGGTGATACTAATTATATGACTATAAGCAATAGAATAAAATAAGAATCTATGCTCCTTCTTGATACAAACAAACAATTCACGGGGGGAAGGAGGAAGCTTTTTTACTAGAATTCTAACTCAAAAATTTAAAAGGGCCTAGGGAACTAGAAAATCACCATTTGGCAAAATTCACAGTAATAATTATTTCAGGAAGAATGGCTGATGAATACTAAAATTGGTAAATGAAAGTATGATGAAAAAATAGGATATTTACATAGTCTCCAGCCATCTCCTCACAAGATATGTATTAATCATAACAAGAAAAATAGAAACTTTACAGAAAAGAAAGCTGGTAGAAACTACTCTTACCAAATGATGGAAGTTAGTATCACCAGTAATGGGAAGAATTGACCTTATGTGCCTCTCTGACATTTGTTACCAAAAATGTATCATTTGTTAAAAGTAATTTTTAAGAGGAATCAGCTCATTTTCTTTACTTTGGCTTTCTTGGCTAATTCCTTGATGTTGGCATAGATCTTCTTCTTAATCAGAATTCTGTGGGATCTGTCCCCTTGTATACATACCTCTCCCTTGTCTCTGGCCCTTGCCTTCCAAATGTGTACACACTCCATGCAAACCCATCTGCAAGAGCCATTTACTATGAAGATCCTTCTTCAGAGATGGAAGGGGAAGGATTCTCTGATGGCCAGTGGTGGCTGCCGGAGACAGCAGAATTTCCAATGTTGGAAACAAATGGGGGTCAGAATGGGGCACTGCCCTGCCCAGGGTCAGAGAGATCAGTGTGGTGACCTTGAATGAGTTCTGCTTTAGGAAAAGGAGTGGGCTCAACCTTGGTTGAATGAACAGCTGTGTTCATCCTTAACCCCTTCTCACCCAACTGTCTCCATGGCAACTAAACCCACCTCTAGAGACCCACCTCCTGTGGCAGCTTCACAGAGGACAAGTCTTAGAGTGGATGTAAGAATTTCTCAGTCTGCATAAACCTCAGGTTCGAGGTCCCCTCAGGACCAAGCATCTGCTCCTTCTCAGCCAGCCCGTGGTGTGATAATGATGCTATCCCCCGTGGGAGGTGTCCCAGGCTGCTCCCGTCCTAGCTGGCATCCCAATGTCTGTGCACGTGTCACCTGTTCAACCGCAGGAACAAGAGATGTGCAGAGCTTTGGAGAGGCCTTGAGAGGCCTGGCCCCCCATGTTACTGTGCTTCCAGAACTGCTAGGACCTCAAAGAGGAGGACATCACCAGCCACCCACTAGAAAGGAAGGCCCTGAAGCAACATTTTCTGATGAGCTGGGAAGGGGCAGCATTGACGGAAAGGGAAAAGAGATCGAATATGTAATTGGGGAGAAAAAATGTAGGAAGGGTCGAGGGACTCTAGAGCTCACATGACAGAGGTCTCCACTCAAAGTAACTCTGTTGGTCAGTATGGGCTGCCGTGATAGAGCACGACCAACAGAGTGGGTTTAAACAAGAGAATTGTATTGTCTCACAGTGCCAAAGGTTGAAAGTACCAGATCTAGGCGTCTGCAGGGTTGAGTCCTTCTGAGGGCTGCAAGGAGAATCCGTTTCATGCCTCTCCCCTCACTTCTGGTGCTTTGGGAGAGCTGCAGTTTTGGCATCCCTTGACTTATAGATGCATTGCCTTCATCACTGTGTGACATTCCTTTTTGTCTGTCTCTGACTTTTGTTTGTTTAAATAAGGATCCCCATCATATTGGATAAGTGCCCACGCTAATGACCTCATTCTAACTTGATTACCTCTGGAAAGGTACCTGTCTCCAAATAGATCACATCTATCTCAGGAATGGGAATTAGGGATTTCACATACGAATTTGAGGAGGATAAAATTCAACCCCTAACAGAGCATTGTAAGAAATAAATAGTCATTTAATGAGTGACCACTCTATGCCAGTCACTGTGCTAGGCTTGGAAGTTATCACATGGATAAGTTAGTTCTGGTAAGGGAGGCAGGGGATGCAGTCTCACTGCAAAATCCCAGCCTATCCCTGAACATGGACTACCTGGAGGAGGCTGGAATCTGCTTGCCCCGCAGGCCACTCAGCTTCCTCCAAAGGACCAAGATAGAAACTTCTCATCTACTCCATCAGGCCAGGGATGTGAACAGACGTGACCCACATCCTAGTTCTGGGAGTATTAATAATGATAGCCAGACTCTCTTGTGCACCAGGACCTTTGCATACCTACCCATCCTAACAATCCTGCAACATGCCCAGAATTATCTTCAACTTAAGAGTTGAGAAACCAGTACTTCGTGAAGTAAATAATTTGCCCAGAGTCATCCATTTGTTTAGTGGTGGAACGAATTCAAAACCAGACCCCCTCTGACTCCAGAATTCAGACTCTCCCCACGATACCATGCCAGCTGTCTTGGTCAGAGGGCTGGGGAGGAGGGAGGGACGGTTTCCTGGCCATACACTTTTCCACCTCACGCCACTACAAGTGTGCCATAAATATCTGTGCCCGGGGTCAGAATTCTTCTGGAAGGCCCCAGGGGAGGCCAAACAAACCTGGGAGTATTGGCACACCCTTTGTACTGAGTCTTAAGGTAACCTTCGCCTATCTTCATAGACATAATTAGGTCTACATTTCTTATGAGTGGAGGGGGAACCGGAGGAGCATTTTGGGTGTGTTTAAACTTAGGGTGACCCCTTTCTTGCCTGTATAGGATAGATGTTACTTTAATTATGTATGTTGATTAGAGTTATCAGACTTGATCTGGTTGGTTTCTGGTTGTGTGTAGCAGTGGAGTGATGGGGTTGAGGTGAAAGTTGGAATTTTCTAAACCTAGTGGTTCATTTTTTCAAACATCTGAGCTTAATGGGAGCCCAGAGAATGGGGCCTACATAGTTCACACCTACAGTGATGATGGAGATCAGGGGCAAGAATTAAGCAAAGTGGGCTTGAAATACAAGGGACAAATCTCCAGTGTAGGGGTTCTCAGGGATTGGCCCCAAGCCTATCACCATTTGGGTACCAAAGAATATTCTGGTGTGTTTCTGAATTCACCTGTTATGTTGCCCAGTAAGACCACACCGATGCCAGGCCATGAAGGGGTAGGCTGGTTTTACACTTGTCTCTGCATTGACCACATTGTAGATTTTACTTTGTGAATTCTTCAATGTCATTAACTTGCTCTGTCCCTCACTAGTTGATGCTCAGGGAACATAAATTCTCTTTACTACTATCTTAGGTATGTGTAACTGGGAAAGAACCCCAAGTGTAGAAAACCATGTGCATTGCTCTGTAAAACAAAGCAAAAATAATAGTTGATACAATATTTGTTGGAGATGATCCACTGCTCTTGCTTTCCATCTGCTCTCCAAATAATTGAAAGTAGAACTTTTTTTCTTTCCTGGATTCTCTCAGTTGTGAACGCGTTCGTGAAATTGTTTGGGGCGTTGAACATTTACAAGTATTTATCTGTAAGTCTGCACCAAATCTCCAGGAAAGGCCAAAAACCACCTGCCCGGGGCCAGAAAGACTCGCTGCAAAGTTCCCAACAAATAAATAAATATGTCAGCCAGCTTTCCTGAGAAACAAGTCAGCACTCTGATCTCTCGTTCATTTATTTGCAGACCTCATTAATATAACATCACTGCAACAAACAGCTAACGGGGGATGGTGTCAGGATGAATAATGGAGTTACTTTGCTGAGATAACAATTAGCTTTTGAATGTACCATCAGCTAAGACAGAGTCAGCAAGGACTCAGGCCGGGTAGGAGAGCTGGAGCCACTCTGGCCAGAAGTGCCCGCAGAGTGCGTGCGCTGGGCTCTAGGCCACCCTGACGAGTGTGCACACTCACCTACACACTCATGCTCACACACATACACACCCGAGGTGGAAAAGAAAGTCACCACTTGCCATGGTGCATCCAGCTTCCCGGCGTCTCCGGCTAAGCACCAGGATGGCCTCCCAGGGCACAGGCGCAGAGTCGGCGCCCCTGCCCTCTACAGTCAGGAGAACTCTAGGCAACAGAGAAGGACTAAGTGGCTGAGTCAGAAGATTAGCTGTCCCTATACTGGCAACTTGTCCTCACTGGCTGGTCCTGACTGGGGGGCTGTTGGGGACAAAACCCTCTTGATCCCAATCCCAGGCATAGGAGCTTTTACTACAAAGCCTGTCCATCAGGTGAGGGGTGTGCTGGAGCACCTTCTCTGGGCTCCCCTCCCATGGCTGGGCTGAGAGGCTTTGATGTCAGACTCTCCCTTGTACTCTTAAGACCCTAGTCTAGGGTGCTGACAGTCTGTGGGAACCATGGAAAGAGCTGAGCGGGTCCGTCAGGCAGCCATGCTGGGCCATCTCCGCACCAGCCGCCTGTCCTCTGGATTTCAGCTCACCTGGCTTCTGCCCAGACTTCTTCACCATCAACTCGTAATAAGAAAAATCATAGCTACCTTTCACCAAGTGCTCACTGGGCACCCAGACCGCATTCAGCCCCCATGTCATCTTATGTAGACCTTCTGACAACCTGGATGAGGCTGGATCTACTAGGATCATTAGCCTCATTTTACAGATGAGGAAACCAAGGCACTATGAGGGGTGTCGACGTTATTGAAGGCACCCTGCTAGTAAGTTCTAGAAGCAGGAGTTAACCCGCAGCAACTTGACTCTAGAGCCCCCACACGTCACCTGTACACTATCCTTCATCTCTTTCCTGGGCTCACTTAGGAAACCAGAAATCTCAATCCATAGGGCTGACATAGGGAAAGGCACTGGCACAGAGCATTCATCCAGCCTGCTGCCGAGAAGGAAAGAAAACCAGTCATCGCAGCTCCGGGCATCAGACTAGACAAGCACCGGCAGAGATGCCAAGGGGGCGAGGCTGAGGGGGGCCTTGTGCACATTCACAGGGGGAAGTTGAAAAGTTCAGAGACGTGACAGGGACCAGCAAAGCCAACTGCAGAGATTCTTGGAAAGTTGCACATTCTGGCCTTAGCCCAGGGAGAGGGGTTGGGGGACCTGAGTAGAGGGAAACCCACAAGTAGGCTGGGTCATGAGTTCTTTGGCTGATGACCGAGGAGTATCTTCCAGGGCAAGAGGATGGTCAACTCAGGCAGTGTCATGTGGAGGCTAGAAGCACATGTTAGCTGGACTTGGTGGGCTCTGCCACTCACTGTGTAACCTTGAGCAAATTACTTGACCTCTCTGGGTGCTATTCCCTGTCTGTAAAAAGGAAACTATAATAGGACCTCCCTCGCAGCTTGTTTTGAGCCCTAAGTGGGATAAAATATGTAAAGCCCTTGGCACAATTCCTAGTTCAGGATAAGTACTTAATAAATGGAACCATATAAGAGTATGCGATTGTAAAGGAAATGAAATAAATGATGGTAGCCAGCATTATCAGAATCTTCAGTAACTAGGAGCCACTATTCAGTGTCTGTCTTTGGTCCCACCGTGTCTGTTGGGCAGGAGATGCAACCCAAGCAAGCCAGCTTCACTAGGATGGAAGCTGGGCCTTGTGAGGATCCCGCTGAGAAGCGGTCTTCTTCTGACCCCTTCAGCCTCTACCCTGCAGGAGCCCTCCACCCTACCCCCCAAGGCTCTATGCAAGTCCCAGGAGCCCCCCCCAGCACTCCCCAGGCTGCCAACCCCTGGGCCTGGGGCGTCTCGCAGTGCACTCCCCAGTGCAGCGCCATGGAGCTCCCCAGCTGTAATTAACCAGCCGCATCTGCTCCCGCCCTTGGGCGGCTTTGTGGCACAGTTCCCTCGGAACTGTTCAATTAGTGGCTGCAAGAATCAGGGCGAGTGTAGCGTCTCGGCGGCTGCTTTCCAGGTCATGGCACCGATAGTAGAAAACAAACATG
Source organism: Spilogale gracilis (assembly GCA_004023965.1). NCBI lineage: Eukaryota > Metazoa > Chordata > Mammalia > Carnivora > Mephitidae > Spilogale > Spilogale gracilis. Next base: position 80,721 of record PITA01006665.1, read on the forward strand.
ACCCAGGCTGGCCAGAACCCAGATTAGGCTGGGGTGCCCAGGAGCTCGGCGGGACTCAGTGGGGCTGTGCAGCTGGCAGGTGGGGTGTCAGTAGCTGGAGAAGTGGCTTCCCACAAGAGGCTCCAGGAGGCTTTGAGAGGGCCCAGCAGGAGACTAGTTACATGGCAGGCCAGCCCCCTCCTGCATCCTACTTCTCACGCATCTGGGCACAGGGTGAGCTGATGAAAAGTGTCAAATGCACGTGGCCTTTAGACCCTAGAGCCCGGGGGACTCTTAGCTCTCCCCAAGAGCACGTGTAGTACAGGAGAGAGCTGAATCAGAGCGCTGGGGACGTGGACAGGGGAGGAGTGCACAGTGGGAGTCAACAAAGAGCATAGGAGTCCCATTGTCCCTTTCCCCCCACCCCCGCAACAGCAGTTGCTTCTAGGCGCTTCTCTCCCTCATCCCCTACTTTTGAGGTCCGCAGAGGAGAAGTTCGGTAGATTTCTGGTCCACAAGAGAATACGTGCTGAGCAGCATGGGGCTGAAATGATCAGTATCTAAAGATACCAGCTGATTTCCCAAGTTTTCAGGTCCCCTCCCCCTCTCTCCACATCCTCACTACACACACTCACACACACTCATACACATCCCAAACTGTCAAGCCATTTGTTTGTGTGGGTGTCTCATTCAGAATTACTTTCCTGGAAGCACTCATTGAGTTCATTGTGTGATGCTTTGCCTACCCCAGAATGGCTGATCGCCAAGGGAAAAAGAAATGGCTAGAAGGGAGGGAGGAAAGAATGAAGACCATTTTAGACAGGGCCAGTGTCCTTCCAAATTTATTCTGGGTGAAAGGGTGATGTCTGGCTCAGAGTATGCTTCCGCACAGGGCCCAGAATCCCAAAGTCAAGGCAGCATGGACAGGCTCAGGCTATAGGACATGTCTCAGGCTTTCTCCAGTCAGCCTGTGGGCAGCTCTCTCTACCCGCCCCTCCCCCCCGCCCCATCACACCAGCATCTGAGTTCCCCAGTCCCTGTGTCCTCTTTCTAGAGAAACAGAAAAAATTCCAGTGTGTATAAACTCCGTACCAATGCCACCATCGCCCCTGTTGGTGACCTGGGAAGGCACAGGTGCAGGGGGAACACGGGAGAGGAAATTGCCAATTGTCAAGACCTGCTCTCTAATCCACTGTCCTGTTAGGGACTTTCCAGATGTTGTCTTCCTTAACCTTCAAAACATCCCTGGGAGGGAAGTATTGTTATCTGTTTTCTGATAAGGACAGAGATTGAAGGTCACACCGTTCACAGGTGTCACAGGTGTCGGAGCTAACATTCAGATTCAAATCTGTCTTACTCTCTTTCTGCTGCAGTATCAGGTGAGCTCCCTTCCCTCTCCCAGAGTAGCCAGCAGCAAGGGACTTCTGAAACTGGAAGCCAGGGCCCATAGATCTGGCCACCATCCCACCCCTGTATCCGTTGCCCTCTGTAGTGGGCGGGGGGGGGTGGGGAGAAGGTCCATATAACTCCCATCTTGCCATTTTACCCTCACCTCTGCAGGAGGCTAGCTCTCCCCTGCTCTGCCTCATTATAGACCTATGTTCTTCCAAGAGAACCAAGCTTCACAGATGCTGCACTGAGCGCCCCACAATCGAATGTTGCTTTTAAGATTGCTTGTGGCCCATCTCTAGGATGGATGTGGGACCCCACAGCTGCCTGGTCTGAAGTGGCATCCTAAAAGATCCATTCACTTTCTTTCTGGAGATTAAGTCCTTTTCCGTCAAGCCCCCACTCTGTAGCTTCTCCCCGATACTTGGTCCTGGGAGAAACAAGGAAAGCAGGATGCCTGGGTTTTTACCACCCTAGGCCACTGCTCCGACATCAAGGCCCTTACACTCATTTTCTGAGTCACCTGGAAGCACTCAGGTGTTAGGGAGTGTGTCTCACAGGATACCTTTCTCCATTCCTTTGCACCCTGAGCCCAGACCTCCACCTTGACTCACTCTAATTTTAAGCTGGGGAGAGCACACGCAATGCGAACGCACAGAGATGTTTTAAGTGCAATGTGTGGGCAGGAGCCACTGGCATCTGGGTAGAACATGGAGGACATAGTGTAAGTCAGTGGATGTGACTGAAGAAGTAACAAAGGTCAGAACTTGAAGGATGAGGGGTGCCTGGGTGGCTCAGTCCATTAAGGGTCTGAGTCTGGCTCGAGTCATGATCTCAGTCAGGGTCCTGAGATTGAGTCCCACATCAGGATCTCTGCTTAGTGGGGAGTCTGCTTCTCCCTCTCACTCTCCGCCTCTCAGATAAATAAAATCTTAAAGAAGAACTTGAAGGACCAGTGCCAGGCCAGGAATTAGGGACTTTGCCTCGACAGTGGTCAGAGCCATCAAAGGTTTTCCCAACAAGTGACTGGCCAAGTGTGTATTCCTGAAGGTCACCCAGTGACAAGAGGAAGTTAGCTCTAACATTAGACCACGGAGGCCCTTGCAGTTAGTGTGAGTGAGAGGTGACGGTTCTCTGCTTATCGCTGCCTAGGAACACAGAGCCACAGAGCGGGATGCATTTCCAGAAGATGCTGGGGAATACGATCTGATAGTGCCTGGTGACCTTTACTTATTATACATGGTAGGTAGGTGAGGGAAAGGAGACAGGTGAAGGTGCTTGCAAGGTTCCTGGCTGGATGCACAGTGATCAGTTAACCTTGACAGAGAATCTGTGAGGATAATCAGGTTGGGGGTAGGAGGAGGACAAATTATGAGTTCAGTTTTAGACACAGTGAAATTTGAGGGGCCTGGGGGACATACCTGTGAAAGTAGAGATGTCCAGGAGCAATTGGATATATGGATATGGAGCTCAGGAGAGAGGTCTGAGCCGACGATACAGATCTGGAAGTCATCGGTAATGGAGACCTGGGGAATCCTTTTGCAAATCCAATGCTCAGCTCTGTTTGGGAAATCCTGACTTTTAAAAAGATCTTTATTTATTTATTTGACAGAGAGAGATCACAAGTAGGCAGAGAGGCAGGCAGAGAGAGAGGAGGAAGCAGGCTCCCCGCTGAGCAGCGAGACAGATGCAGGCCTGGATCCTAGGACCCTGAGATCATGACCTGAGCAGAAGGCAGAAGCTTTAACCCACTGAGCCACCCAGGCACCTGGGAGATCCTGACTTTTACGTATCCGTTTTGTTTTAAGCAAGGAAGATGTATGCGGGGTCACTCATAAGCCCTAGGGCCTGGTGGTTCCGTGATGCCTGTACCCCAGACTCCTTTGCCACCTACCCCTGGTGGCAGCAGCAGAGCACAGAGCACATGCTCTGCGGGAAAGAAGAGCCCCTGGGCCCCAGCATCCCCCAGGCATTTTCCAGTAACTGGCAAGGATTCTCCAGGTTTGGGTTCCAGCAGCTGTTAGCTAGCTTACAAGTGATCAGGCTGGTGTCTCCACACCCCAAAGTAGCTATCTCTGCACGTGTCTTCATGCCAAGACTACAGCACTTGCTAACAATTAAAAAAAAAAAAAAAAAAAGGTCTTTCTTCTCTAAACAATATGCTGGCTTATGCAACATCCAAGCTGGCTTATGCTTCTGATCAGCTCTGTGCTGGCAGACAGAAGCCGCAGCCCCTTTCCAGGGCCCATGGCCATGTCTCAGACCCCAACCCTTGAATGTCAGAAGGGGACACCAGCTGAAGGAAGCTGCCTGGCAAAGCCTCCCATCGCTGTGAATATCCACAGTGCAATCCCCACGTGCTACCTGTGACATGGAAATATTTTTAGGCATTCCAGAAAGATTTCGTTTCACAGTTTTTCTGAAAGGTTGTAATTAACCACAGTGAGCAAAAGAATGTATCTTTAAAAATAAAAGTGGGGGAGGGAGAGCAAAGCCATCACCACAGTTTTGTCAGTTCCTTTTGGTAGATGGGTTCTTGTCATCCAGGTGCTTGGGGGAGGGGCTAGAGAGGCCCTTGGAGCTCATTCCTGGATCAGAGGAGAACCAGGCACTTGACTTTGCTCAAAGCAAATTCCTTCTGACTGTGTCTAGTGGTCAGAAGGAATTTGTGCTTCCTCAGGCCTCAGCCACTTTCTCTCCACGTTGTTATGCTTCTCCGACTCATACCCAACACACGAGATGCCTCTGAACCATCTCTGCTATCCTCTCCTTGATTTGGTTCATGAATCTTGTTTTTTTTATTCAGAAGGTGGGATATTTTATTCCCAGAGAAGGAAAGGGGAGCCTCAGACAAGGTGACTTGGGTGAAATGAGCCCGCAGATGAGAGAGTTCATGGCCTAGCCAGCCCATCAAGGGGGGAAGGAAGCCACGCCTTGTAACTTGCAGAAGAGGGTGGGGGTCAGGAGGACTGAGTTCAAGTCCTGGCTTTTCAGACAGCTTGCTGAGAGCCCAGGAGTCAGCAGGGCAGGGAGGGAGGCCTGTTCTGGTTCTCCTCCTCACCATCATCTTTTCTCTGCCCAGCATCACCTGGGCATCAGATTGGTTGCCCAGGAAGAGTTCAGTGCCCTTCTGAGGGACAGGGAGGAGGCAAGAGTTTCCAGAACCTTCTACAGCATTTCACCTATACTGACCTATCATCTCTGCCCTGGGGCACACTTGACCCCATTGCCCACTGGATGCTCCACCACTGTGTGTGGGGTTAAATGGAGGCTCCCAGTAGACCCCAGGTCAGAAGGTCCCAGGCTGCAGCTCCATTTGGAAGATTTTGGTAGAGTCTTGGCCTTGACCATCCCCCCTTCCTTTCCTCCATCCCTCCCTCCCACCCAGTCTTGCCTTTCTTATGGTGTTGTGAAAAGAGCTTCAGAATTTTTTACAATTGTACATATAGGATGGACGAGAATCTTAGTGTAAGAGACTCTGAGCCTGCTCCCAGTGATTCAGTTGACTTCTAACTTCCGCCTACTTAGGGTAAGTGTGTACCACAAAGGATGAACTTACTCCCTGGGCTCTCTCTGTTCCATCCCGCAAAGCCGAATTTTTCCAAGAGCCTGATCTAGTCTCAGACATTTACGCCTTGAGAGAGCTTGATTTCTTTCCTGTTGGGTCAAAGCAAAATGAGACAGTGTCTGGTGACTGAATTAGGAACTAACAGAATGATCCTTGCTAATGAGAAGCTGGCAAAATTTGGAAAATCCTAAAATTATTTTTTTCATGGTTCCAGCGGGCATCATAGGATTTTTTTTTCCCAGCACAATGTCAAACACACTTCACATCTTTCATCATATCCGGAAGCAGTACCTTATCTTAAGACTCCTCTGGGCTCCCACAGCTTTCCTCTGAATCCATCTTATCACTGTGTGCCCTGCATCAGCATTATTAATGGCTTCCTTTATCTCTTCCTCTTTGACCAGAAGTTCCTTGAGGGCAGATTTCCTCATTTCCTGCCTATTCACCGTTGTAACCCCAACAGCATCTAGCTGGCAGAAGCGGCAGTAGTAACACAGAACAATTACAAAGCCCTTTCCGGTTTATAAGCAGCTCCCAAGCAGGCCGTAGTTGATGCGCGGGCTGCGGGTAGGTAGAGATGATTATCCCTGCCTTCACAACTAAGAACTGAGGTTTCAGGAGATTATGTGACTTGATCACAATCAAGCCGCTAGTGAATTAGAGACATATCTCAAACGAGGATTTTCTGCCTCACGTCCAGGCCTTGCTGATTTTTTTTAAGTAAATGAATGAATGTATGAAAGAATGAATGACCTCAGGAACCGAGGAAGTCGTATTAAACGAGTTGATGTCAGGAGCCTAGATAGGCTAAAAAAAGTGAAGGAAACATGCTCTGTTCCCCCAGATTCTGGGTGCGCATGGGGTCCTCCAGCCTCCCTCAGGGCAGCGCAAGGGCCCTGCTGCCTCTCCTCTGTGGCCCCTCAGGTTTGTGATTCAATTTCCCTCCCGCAGATCTTGACAGTGTCTGGACCACCTGAAGGAGGGACTCGAGTGACCATCCATGGTGTGAACCTAGGCCTGGACTTCTCTGAGATCGCCCACCATGTGCAGGTGGCTGGGGTGCCCTGCACCCCCCTGCCGGGGGATTACATCATCGCTGAACAGTGAGTCCAGTGCGCTCTGGCCCCGCCCTCTTCCCCATGCCCCTTCAGGGTGGGGACTTCCCCTTTCCCTTCTCTGGGACTTCTCCAGGATTCCCTCCTATGGACCCTGCTCCCAGAAACCCGCCCAGGGCCCTCTTCTACCCCACCTCCTCTCCTGAAGGCTCATATCCTCTGCGATTCCCTCTTCCCTTGCTCCCGAGGCTCCCAAGCTCCAGGCACAGCGCTGCCCCTCATTCTGTCTTCACCTGACCAGTGGTGACTGAGCCATGTTCCCAACAACCCAGGCTGCTCCTCCTGGGTCTCCCCGGCCCCTCCCCTGCCAGCCCCCATTGGAATGCATCCCACACGGTAGGCTGAGGGCAACAATTTGTTTGGCTCATGGGGCTCTGACAGCAGCTTAATCTGAGCAGGGCCTCCACTGGAGCAAATTCATTTATTTCACTAAGGGAAATGTCAGCTGGAAATTAGAAAATAGGCGTGTAGCAGCGGACAGGCAAACGGGGCTCCAGGAGTGACATATGTTCCAATTTGGGGCGTTCATTTGGTAGTGTCGACCGCTGTGGAGTCAGTGGGCAGGAGCTGGGCACAAAGCTGGGGGCGGGAGTTTGGAAGGAGGGATGCTTCCACCCAACAAGAGACAGCGAGGGGGAGCAGCCAGATCATTGTGCATGATTCCTCAGGTAAAGTGGGGTCAGGTCACCCTGATTCCATTGAGAACACAGCTTGGCCAGGGGTGCTAGAAGCACTCTGAAGAGCCGGGCTTGTGGGAGGGGCTTCTCTCCCTTAGCTCCAGCCCCCGGAGCCCCAGTCCCCTCCCCCTGACGTCCCCAGAGCCACCCTCCAGTAACAACGTAGAAAAATGACATCACTACATCTTCTGTCAATACTTGCACTTCCTCATCCATGATCTCACTTTAATTGGGAAGAATTCTGAGAGAGAGATGTTGCTATTGCCTTTACAAAGCAGAAGAAAGCCAAAGGTTTGGAGGAGTGCATGGACTTCCCTGGTCCACTCCATGAGCAAGTGGCGGTGGCAGAGGGGGAACCTGAGGCCCCTGAATTTTCCTCCAGGTCTCTCCATCTCCTAAGAGCGATAGGGCAAGACTCCTGGACAAGAGTGGTTTGAAGATCTCATGATCCGTCAGTGAGTGGCCTCTGGGGTCGGGCCCATGATTCCAACATGGCCCAGAGCAGGGTTAGAGTCAGAGGAGTGAATTCCCAGACTCTGAGGACCACATGGAGGTCTGCCCGCCCCCGCAGTAGCGGGGAGAAGGATCCTTCAGACTGGATCCTCTCCTGACAACCTTATCCCTGCAAGGACTGAATCACAGAGGAAAGACCGGCTCAATTTCCAGCAAAGAGATGAGGGAGAGGGAAAAGGAGTAGACAGAAGCTGTGCTTCAGAACCAGAAGAGGAGGTGAGGGTATTTGGGGCAGGAGGCAGGAGAACCTGCAGAGTTCTTCTGGGTCAGCACCTGCCACGCTGGGCCACACACTTGGTCCCACTGACCCTGAAGCCACCTTGGCCTCAAGGACCTCCCTTGAGCCTCTAGACACAGGCCAAATTTCCAACTTGGTGAGATGCCACAGGACTCCAAAGGAAAGGGTCTAGGCGACCAGCGGGTAAGGCTTTGAGCTGAGAGGTACAAACTCTTGAACAGGTGGACACAGAGATCTCATGAAATTTGGAATTCAAAGATGGTCTAAGTCCTGGCTGCTCTACTCACCAATCCTGAGACTTCAGGAAACTGTCTGATCTCTCTAACCTTCATCAGTCTGGTGGAAATCATGCTTCCTACCGCACGGGTTTTGGGATACTTTCAGTAAGGTGGGGAAATGGACACTACGGTGTGCCCTAGGAATGTGAGGAAATATTCTAACTTTGAAATGAAAGGCACCACCCTCACCGAGGGCCATGGGGGAAAAGTGCCGAGAGACATGAGCAGTGAGGATGTGAGGGGAACCCAGAGAGGTGACTGGTCACACGGGTCCCGGCTGAGGCTGGTGGCCAGGCACCCTAGAAAACCTCCACTGCCTTCTGGGGCACAGGGCGGGCAGGAGGGAGCGAGCCCTCTCTGCACGCTGGCTGGGGCCGTGCTGCTTCGCAGTCATGCCAGGCTCATTACCACTCTCGAGGTTTCCGAGTTTGTGAACATCATTAAAGCCTCCAACCCAGGCAGTGAGCAGCAGGTGCAATCGTTACAGATGTCTGGGAGAGATGAATCTGGCTAAACGGGCCAGTGCAGTGTCCCGGGTGTGGGCAGGATTAGCAGGCACAGTAATGGCTCACCATATGCTTGTGCCACACCACCTATCACTCAACAATTAGGTTAATGTTGGTTAAGGGGCCCCAATTAGTCCTGCAATCAGCACCCTGCCGGTCTGTGGAGGGCCGGCTGATCCCATCACAGGACATGTTCTGGGTGATAAAATGCAGGGGGAGGCTGAAACTCTGCCCTTCCGAGGACAGGGACCCTGTGAAAGGGACTCCGCCGGGGGTCCTCAGACCCCCCCCCCCCCGCCTTCCCCCGCCTCCTCTGCCGCACCTGTGCTCCCGGTCCTGGCTGCCTGGATGTTCAATGCCGCTGCTCCCACCCAAAGGGTGTATGCTCATGAGGAGAAAGGCACCATCTATCTCTACCAGGCTGTGGGGTGGTACGGTATGGGGGAGAGGGCTCTGGACGAGGACCCTGGAACTCAGCTGTTTAGTGAGCTGGGTGGCTTGGGGTAAATCACTTTGCTCCCAGATTCTCAACTATCTCATCTGGAGATGGAAAAATGGAGGAATTGATGATATCTACAATTGTATCTCTGGTCCTCAGGAAGTCAAAGCAGTAAACTCCATGCCCCATGGAACTGCAGAGCCTGTGGGCTCTGTGTCTCCAGAAGCTCCCTGCAGCCAGGAAGGAGTTGAACCTCCAGATGTTGCAGCTGGGTGGTTATTGGTCAGGCTTCTCATTTTGCAAGGAAAAAGTTTAAGCCTCCCCAGCTCTGGTCACCTTATGATATACAGGGAGCCTAGAGCCACCAGACACACGAGGAGAAGGCTGAGAAGGCAGGAGGCCCCCAGAAATCAAACCACAGGAACCTCGCCAACCTGTGAAGCTTGAAGGAGGCAGCGGTGGACACACCACAGCCTGAGGACACCTCCATCCAGGAAGAGAGGGGTCACAGATAGTCTTGGGAACCCAGCTGGCACTTCTGCACCCTTCCCCCACATCTCTCCACACCCTCAACGACTTCACCCTCACATTCCTGCCTGGGAGAGATGAATTGTTTGCCATGTTTACCCTGCCCCCCTCCCCAAAACACATGGAAGGCATTCCATTAATCCTAGAAGCAGTGGAACAGAATGGTCAAAGGCTCAAACTTTGGAGTTAGGCTGCCCTGGGTTTGAATCGCGGCTCTGCCATTGTGACCCTGAATGAGTCACTTAGCCTCTCTGAGCTTGAATGTCATTGCCCATAAAACGGAAATGATAAGACCCACCCTGTAGGAGAGCCTGAGATGCCACGAGACCCTGTCTTGCCCATTGCCTGCCCTGGTCACAGTTCCCTAAATTGTCACTCTTATTATGGTACGCAATCTGCCTTGGCCTGACCCTCATTCCTCCATATAAGCCTTTCTACTCCCTGCAGCTGCCCTTGCTTCTTCCTTTATCTTCCTCCCTCCCTGAGCCCCGAGAACAAATGCCTATGGCAGGTGCATCACGGATGCGTTTCTGCACTTCTGTACAAGAACTGCATCCCAGGAATGAAAGGAAGAAGTGTTAGAGGCCATTGGGGTTCTTCCACATGCTGACTCCTTAGAGTTCTCACCCAGTTCTTCCCTACCAGCCAAAACCTTTTCCTACGGCCCACAGCTACACACTGCCCACAGGATGAAACTAAACTTTAGGGAGAGGTGTCAGGTGCAGTGCCAGGGAAGGGAGCACACATACCTCGCTGCAGCCTGGCCCCTGCTTCCCTGCGTCATGCCCTCCCAGGTGGGACATTCAGAGCCAACAATGGACGCTCAGCCTTGGACACTTGGGCGGTGCTCATCTCCCATCCATCTGTCTTCTCCCAGGTCCTTGATATGAAAAGCCTATCCTTGGGGACGTGAGCCCTGAGTGAGAAAATGTCCTAGAAAAGACAGTGCTCCAGATAACTCCAGGCCATTGTTAACTCCCTCCAGAGACAGCTGAAAAGGCCCTTTGAGGCCTTGTCCTCTTCTAGATGGACCCTTGGGCCCAAGGGAAAAAAAAATGTGCTCCCGACTTCCACGTGTTCTCCTATTTCCTCTCTCCAGGACGTCAAACCAGCCATGATTTCCTCCTCCTTTCTTCTGGAGGATGACTCTAGCATGGAGTAGGGGGAGAGGGAGTGAGGGACAAGAGGGCCTTGGCTAGAAAAGAGGGAAAGAGATGTATGTGCTCCCCTCTTATTTGTCCTCCTCTTCCCCTGCGGTAGAGGACAGAGTCTCCTCTGAAGCCTTTGGGAGCACAGGGGACAGTTTGCACGCTGGTGGGGACCCCACGCAGGGGCAGGCACTAGGGTCGAGGAAACAAGATGAAAGATTTGTGACTCCAAGCAGGTAGCAGTATAAAAATAACCACATGCAGTACCTGAAACTAAGCTTCTCAAATGCTCTGCTAATGAGGTTTAAGAGGACAGTTACGTGTAAAATACTAATTGATCGTCACAATCATCTTTACTCTGGGTTTGTAATTAATTTATTTACTCACAGAAAAAGGGAAGGGAGAGTATCCTTCCATGTGCATTCAGTACTTTCTTGTTGAATCTAATATGCTAAACACAATAAGACAGATACTGCATGTTAAGTCAATATTCACCAGGAGTTAAAATACTTATTTGGGATTAACTGTTATGAAGGAGGTGGAGATCTTCGTAGCTTGGCGTGTGTGCAAGCACGCGGTGTATTTATTTAATGCGAGTTTTATTACATCGAAATGAAATCTCTGTTTAGTTACCTTCCTTCCTAGAGAAGCAGGGGAGATAAGCAGCGCCTGGTTAAACAGCAACCTTCCGCACAGTGCCAGGGTAATGCTTGGGATTAGTGTACCGGGCTCTGTTTTCCTGACTTCCCACTAAGCAGGCTTGCCAGGGGCACTGGGCTGCTGGGAACTCTCACACGGTGTTGGGAGGATAAGCAAAGTCCTTTCTTCTGTCCCTAGCTTCCCTTTTCTGCCGAGCCCAGTGGGGCCCTTTCCCACCCGCCTCATGCCATCTAATTCCAGGCAAGAGGAAGCCCCAAGAACCCGATTTTTTCAGTCTCTCCCATAGCCTCCAGCTGCCCACCCTTTCTAGAAGGCTACTGCGTCCAAGGCAACCAGTGTCTAATGCTTGTTGTAAGTGATCTCAGGCACCAGGGAAGTCATCACTGGGGCTATTGATCTGCACTTCGTGAGACAGAACTCTGCTGCATCCCCTCTTCCCTCCAGCTACCTAGCCTCTTAATGTGAGACGTGACTTCCACCCCACGGCTGGTTCGCTGCCTCGCCCACCAGCGTAGTGCACTGAGACCTTGATTAAGTGGGAGTCCAGTGTGAACTTCGGTCCTAATGAACTCATCCACCACCCACCGCCTCACCTACTGTCGCAGGGCTCCTCCCTTTGGCTGGAGGCTCCTGTTTTGGGCACTCACTATCTCTCCAGGTTATCTATTCCCTTTTTAAAACTCACTGGAGGAAACAAGCCACAATTGAATCAGCTTGGCAAACAGACCCTCTCTCTCCTTTTGGGAGAGTTGCAACTTTGGCTTGTCACACAGGAGAGAACACTAACTCAATTACCACCCCTGTCTCTCTGTTGGACACTGGGTTTTATTCAACAAAGACTGGGTAGCTGCCCAGCACTAGGTCCTGCACTCTGCACTGGGGAGACAGGCTCATTCGAGAATTAGGCAACATAGCATCTGGAGGCACACCGGGCTCAGGAGGGGATCTCATTCAGCCTCTCACTGTACGGATGAGAGGCTGAAGCCCAGAGAGGGAAAGCACCTTCCCCGGGGTCACACAGCTAGGTGGGTGAACAAACTGAGTCTTGGTATAGCACTAGTGCAATGATGTGAGGAGTTGTCCAGTGGGACAGGGGTGAGAAGTACGGGCTGGGATGATGGTTCTGGCCAGGCCACTCACGGAAAGTATTACTCTCTCCTCAGGATTGTCTGTGAGATGGGCCATGCCCTCGTGGGAACCACCTCCGGGCCCGTGCGCCTGTGCATTGGCGAGTGTAAGCCAGAGTTCATGACCAAGTCCCATCAACAGTACACCTTTGTGGTGAGTGTTGGGTCCTGCACAGCTGTGAGCTCCCACCAGAGGCACACTTTGGTTCCAGGCTTCTCCCAGGAAGTCCCACACCCGCCTCCCAAACCAGGGGTAGGATGGATGTGTGACTAACAATGCTGTTAGAGACCCAGGGAGCCACAGGTCAGGGTGCTAAATAAGGCAAAATCAGGCCTTTCTTAGAAAGCGGATCCTAGCCATAGGGTGGGGAGGGGCTGCCCTATGCTGCCAGTGTGACGTCTTAGTCTCATTCCAGCCTAATGAGGACAGATCGCCTGAGGGACCTAATTAAAAAGGTCTCTATATATATCCACGTGCTTTGTTTTCTGCCAAGGATATTGTAAGTGGGAGTTTAGAAAAGTCACTTCAGATCCCATGGGACTCTGCGGCAGGCCCACGGGAACGGGCGTACGCGTGAGTTGCTGGGTGTAAGGGGTGGTTACGCGCACATGGGCATGTTCTCACCGTTCTCACACCCAAAAACATCTCTTTGCACAAGGGCAGTGGGCAGTAGAATCACAGCGGCTTTCTTTAAGGCCGGCATGATCTTCCCACTGAATCGATAACTTGCCTCCGGGGCCCCAGAGTCCCTCCTCTGACCCTTACCTATATCACCGTGTTGAGTTGTTTATTAAAAAGTGTTAACACTGGCCAATGGGGTCAAACCAGCCTTGCTAAGAGTTTTGAAAAATCATTAGACCACAAAATGTTATTATCTCTAAAGCATTTTACCACTTACTCTAGGTTTTCCAGGCTCTGCCTTCTTATCTTGGCATCTCTGCCTTTTTTATCCTACTGGTCTTTTTCTCAGGTTGGAGAGTCCTGCCGCCCACCCATCTCCAATGCAGGGCAGACAGGATCTCAGGTGGAGTCAGAACTATAGAAAGTCCCAGCTGGGAGGGCCTTTAGAGATCATTGAGCCCACCCTCCTTTCGACTTGAGAGCAAACAAAAGCCCAGACTGATCCAGAAACTTGCTTCAGGGCCCATGGACAGTGAATGGCTAATGCGCACTAGAATTCCTGCAGGTGTAGTTGCTCAGTTAAATGTGCTTTCCACTCCACTGCCCTGTCCTGCAGGCAGGAGCAGTTCCTTTCTGATTTAGGTCAGCTGCCTGATGCATTATAGACGAGATGACATTTCTTTCAAGCTTCAGATTTAATTTTCTAGCTTAGTGAGTTTACTAGAAAGTCCTTGTCACTGATGGGCCAATCCTCCTGAGGAAGCTTGGGGAAGCCATGTCAAGCATTCACTGATGGCTCTGTGCACCAGGCCCCCTGTGGTGCCCCTCATGTGCTTCAGAGGGGACAGGACATGTGTGTGGGCCATTAATGGAGGACTTTAGCCTCTTGGTGGCCCAGTCTAGACGAGGATGCTTTGTTCAGCCTTATCGATTTTATACCAAAAAAATCAGTACAAGCTCTAGATAGAGAAGCATTTTCAAATTGCTCTCAATTTGTAAACTAATTGACAGATTAGTTAGTGTTACCTCTGTCTTCCCATCAGTGTTATAAGTACGAGATTCCCCAGGGAGTTAATTAATTCTAAAATGTGGTCGTTCTGCCTGGACATGCCAGAGCCTCTTCCTAGAAACAGTCTCAGCTCCAGGAGGAGAGATTAGAAAGGGCAGGAAAAGTACCTGTACCCCGAGTGTAGACACAGTCCCTCCTTTGGTCCTTACGTCTAGCCTGGGTCTGTCACTTCGGGCAAAACCTGAGCTGTGACCGTTTCTCTGCTTCTTTGCAAAGAACCCTTCTGTGCTGTCACTCAGCCCCATCCGAGGACCAGAATCAGGAGGCACCATGGTGACCATCACAGGCCATTACCTCGGGGCTGGAAGCGGTGTGGCTGTATACCTGGGCAACCAAACCTGCGAGTTCTATGGGTAAGATGGGCCCCCAGGAGCCCTAGCAGCCTGGGCATGTGAGGAGGTGCACACCTGCTCCTGGGCATGTTCACACAGGCACCTGCCTCATTGCTTCCATGGTATGGACGGCCTGGGTCCAAACACCATTCCCGTCCCTGTGCCAAATATATACTGCTACTCAGTTTATAGCAATATATAATGCTAATGAAGCTGCCAAGGGGCTAGATACTTCTAAAAATAAATACGATGAGGGCCCTGAGGAAAGTCCCAGAAACTCTTAGGTCATCATTGGGACCGAGCACTGATGAGGTCCCCACTCTGGGAACTTGAGAGACATGGAGGCTGCGTGGCCTCAGTCCTCAGCAAAGCACACACACTCACCGTCGGGACGGGACGTCTCTTGTGCATAAAAACCCGAACACCTGCTATTTGCCAGATACACCAATAAAAACCTCGGTATATACAGATGCCTGAGAGCCTTGTGGCAGAACCCATGGGTGAGAACGAAGCTGCTCAGGATTATCTCCTGCTCAGATTAGAAACTCCCAAAGGGCAAGGAGTGTGCATGCCCTTCTCTGCATAGTAGGTGCTCAGTAAATATTTATTAAATGACTGGCCAGACTCTTTATCCGTGGCTACCTAGTCTATCCTAGAAAAATCTAGAAAAGAAAAGATTCCTCCAGAGCCCATGAAGCCCTAGCCCTGCCCCACATTCTCTAATCCCCCTCTCTAATTTGTTCCCTCCCTATTCCAACCAGAGGTAGAGCTCCAGTAAGAAGAGGGACCGAGACACACAGATACAGCACCTGTTCTGTGGTGTAGACTAGGAAAGGGCCACCCACACAATCAGACCGAGGAAAATCTCCTCCCAAGCTAGAGAGCTCTCCTCTTGCCCATGCCTTCCTCACCCCCCTCCTGTTGTCTCCCTGTCAGGCGGTCAATGAACGAGATCGTGTGCGTCTCACCCCCATCGTCCAACGGACTGGGCCCAGTCCCCGTTTCCGTGAGTGTCGACCGAGCCCGCGTGGATAACAACCTGCAGTTCGAGTACATAGACGACCCCCGGGTGCAGCGCATTGAGCCGGAGTGGAGCATTGCCAGGTGAGGCCGGCGTGGGAGGGAGGCACCTGGCTGCCACCTGACATAACCCCTTCAGCCAGATGTGACTTGGGAGGGGACCCAGGCTGGCGGTGGCTCACAGTTTGAGGGGGCTTTGAACGTGACTCAGCCTCTGCTTGTTCCCAGTGGCCACACACCCCTGACCATCACAGGCTTCAACCTGGATGTCATTCAGGAGCCAAGGGTCCGAGTCAAGTTCAATGGCAAGGAATCTGTCAATGTGAGTACCCCCTGGTCTGCCTGGCGCTCCATAACCACAGTCACGTGTCTTCGTTTGCAATGTGCTGAGGTCCGTGTTAGCTGAGAGTACCCACCCCCTGGAGAAGAAAGTTAGTTCAAGACCCCAAGCCCGGAGTCAGGGCCCCAGACACCTGAACCTTGCAGTGATTTTTGTGATGACCACATAATCATTTCTTGTCGGAAGGTGCTACGACGAGCATATAAATGTACGGGCTTCTGGGCTCGTGAGACAACGCAGACGGCCTCCTGTTTCATATGCCATGCTCACTTTGAGGTCCGATAAGAAGCAGTGTGAAAGGGTGAAGATAATTCTGCCGTCAGATTCAGACACTTCTGAATCGGAAGTGGGACACTGCCATTTATTGGTCGTACACCTGTGATGCAGTCATTTAACCTCTGTGATCCTCTGTTCTCTGCCTATAAATGCTAATGATGAGACCCCTGGCAGCTCTGTAACGCCGCCCTGGGCGGGCCCCAGGTGGGGGACCACCTACTCACTGTGCACGGCTCCTTCCATCCCAGTGCCTAAGATGGCCGGTCGAATATGGCACTTTACTCCCCCATGCCAAGCCCTGTCATCTAATTTTTTTTGCTATGGATTTTTGTGATTTTTAAAGAAGTTCTCGATCATAAAAGCAGAATGTCTGAGATGGCATTATCAGGTTTTTTTTAGTTCTAGTGGCTTCATCTCAGTCTTGTTAGCCAATATTTTCTGAAACATGATTGTATTCATAATTACAGTCCAGGAGATGCTATTATGGCCGTTATTTGTCATATAATTGCTATTATTACTGCTCTGACCTCAGGGGATTGAGTAGGCGGTGACAGAGATGGGAAAGAAGGTAGTGTATCTATCCTCTTACCCCTGACAGGCTTCCAGCATGCTAGAAGCTTCCTTAGAAAGTGCAGAAAGGCACAAAATGCACGGTCTTCAAAGGCTAGATCTGAAAAGGGATCCTCTGGGTGACTCCTGTTCATTGTGTAACTGTGGAAATGAAGGTCAGAAAGGAGTAGTGGCTTTGCCCCAGCTGTGAAGGCAGCTGGTAGCAGGGCCAACCGAATCCCCAAAACCTGGACTCCTTGTGCTGAGTGAGGTGCTGGAGACCTGGTGATGATGATCCCTCATGGCAGATACAGAGGACACCCTTATCACACCGTTAGTAGCTGCCACGGTCATAGCTCTGTGGCCAGGAGAGCGCATGGCTCCTTATCCCAAATGGAGAGTCTGATCCATGAGTAAAGGAGCCTGTGTCTCCACTCCACTTCCAGACCGAGGCCAGTAGCTCCCAGTAGCTCCCAGTAGCTCCCAGGCCACCTTGTCAAACTCCAAGGCCTAAGTGGAAGGAAGGAAGGAAGGAAGGTGAGGGGTGGCAATGGGGACAGTGTGCTCTCGCTCCGGAAGGCTAAGACCCCTACACCAATTAGGTACGTGCTTTAAAGCCTAGGTTTTATTATGACTCCGATGTGACAGAGGGACAGAAGAGGGGATGACTGCCATAGGAGAGATAGTTGATTATATCACCGAGCCACGGGGAAGGGGGGCCTGCCAGACCACGGGGGGCCATGTGGGAATGGCCAGTGGGGGATGTAGAAGCAGAGGGAGAAGAAGGCGCCATGCAGGAGCCTTTATTTTTTTTTTTTTAAAGATTTTATTTATTTGACAGAGAGAAACACAGCCAGAGAGGGAACACAAGCAGGGGGAGTGAGAGAGGGAGAAGCAGGCTTCCTGCCGAGCAGGGAGCCCGATGTGGGACTCGATCCCGGGTCTCCGGGATCATGACCTGAGCCGAAGGCAGTCGCTTAACCAACTGAGCCACCCAGGCGCCCC